>JALGBA010000270.1:600000-815233 GCA_023970755.1 Azemiops feae | reverse complement strand
TTTTGTCTATTTTCAAAACCAGCTGTATTTGAATCATGACAATTTGCTCAGATCAGAAAGTGCCTAGTCACTCAAAATGTGCCTTGTATGCCCAGGTTATACCTCTGCTTTGCTAGCTGCACTGGTTGCCAATTTATTTCTGCATTGCATTTCTTAGCAAAATTGCAAACAAGAGATTCTATATATTGCAGAATACTTCTGCTGAAATACCACCTAGACAGTTGAATTTAGGAAGGAAGAGAGTAAAGATTCTGTTGCAGCCCTGCATATGTAGTTCAACAAAGCAATAGTTGAAAAAGTGACTAAGGTAATAGCTTAGTTAGTGAAGAGAGAGCTGTAATACTCCTACATGCTGCTTTTTTTTGTTTGCAGTGTTCAATTTGACATGACACTGAAGAGTTAGCATTGCCCTTGCACTTGTGAAATGGCTTGGTTTTTTTTGCATCTGCTCACAGGGCTTTCTGGGATGCCAGGAAGACTGGTTAGCTGATTGGCAAACTTCGTCCCTCCTAAGAAGACTCCTTATCACTAGCTGCAGTAGAGTAATTGGCTGGACAGACCACATTGGCTGTTTGAATTTTTCTGACCAGTGCTCAGAACAACAATCACTGACTTGCTGTTATGTGATGATGTTGACAATTGGACCTCATTGATAAGCTTGTCTCTCTGTGAAGAACCCTCTCTCAGTACATTTTATATTTAAGAATGCGTATTGAACTAGCCAAGCTTCAAACCATACTCAAGACTGTACATGACCTCTACTTATGTTCACAGGACCTTCAAAGGTTATAAAACTCCATTAGTAAAGACGGGACCATTCAAGATCTTAAATGCTAAGAAAATGAATAAAGCCTATATCAATGTTACCACCCCAAAAAGAATTCTCATGGTAGAAAGTTTTATGAGTTCTGTTAGTGCCAGAGAGTCCATTATGACACTCAACTCCTCTCAGTATTTCCCACATACAAAAACGAAGTTGCAATATTATAAAACTAAAATCAGCAGAATCCCTTAAGCAAATCTGCACAGGATTTTGAAAAAGAACAAAGTACTTCAAGCCACCTGATTCAGTTTCCTGCTTCAAAACAGGTTTCTGCTTCAATTAATCTGTTGGCTAGATTATTTAACTATCTGAAGTTTGTCTTGAAAGTTTTGTGCAGCCTGAATGACATTGAAATAATTTCTCAAATTTGTAGAGTGCTACTCTGATTACCTTGACCCCCAGTAAATTTATCCTGTGCTTGAAGTCAATTAAACATCCCTTGGCTATACAAGCATTAAAGAGAACTCATAGCCCCAAAAATGCTATTGAGGGTCCTTGAGATGGGAATAATTTCTGATAAGCTTGTGCCTGCACTATTCGAAGGACTATTTCAGTAGTGGAACCTATGGAATTGTGCCTCATCTCCATCACTATTTACTTTGAAAGTTAGGTAGCAGCTTCTGTGAATGAACCCAGACACATTGTATCTTATCCATGGCTGAGATTGTTACTCCCTGTTAGTGCAAACCAGTATTACTAAATCTGATCATTTTTAGCCTGTAGCTAATTCTTTTGACTTCTGTTTGTTCATATCTGATAGGAAAGACATACCTGCTATATTCCCAGATACTGGGGATTGCACAATGTGACTGGAAAAGCGCAGACTTCGCTCATGGTTGATGCAGAAGCATAGATAACTGGACTATTTGACATGTTTCATTTACTCTGTTGAAAGGAAGGATGTGTAACAAGATCATATATCTAAGGTTATATATTTATTTGCAGTGGGCCACTATGAAAACCAGAAGAATTTTTTCTGAATTTTCTGGAAAAAAGAAAAGGACAGCATATTGGGAGTAGCGAGCCAAGTATTTGTGTTTTAAAAAGTTTGGATAAGACGGGACGATAGGTACATGTATACACACTTGAAAGAGATGCTGATATGCTAATCAGACCAATGGTTGGAGAGAGTATAGAACGAAGGTTGGGGTCCATATACTGGAAATATTGAATGATTCAAATGAACCTTTAGAAATCCAGATTCCCCATGAAGGAAATTCTATGTCATTTTGAAAATATGTGTAGCCGTGGCAGTGTTTATATGGACCCACCTGGTAAGCAGCTGGTTGATGTCTTGAAACATCTGGAAGTCCCATGATACCTTAAAACATCTGAAAATGAAATGAAGTAATTGTGAAGTACATCTTGGAGTTTTGAGGCATAGCTGTATAATACTCAAGCACCAAGGCATCTGTGACGAAAAGGGGACAGCATGCAGTAGGTTGAGTGGCTGCTCTCTTACTATTCAGTCTTGATATCGTCATTGCTGTGTGAGGCACAGTGGAGAAAGTGTAACTTCTGGGCTGCTGCTGCTGCTGCTGCATCTACTGTTGCTTTGTCTAATTGTTTGAATCAAGGGGTTTTGTTTTTCTTTGTTCAAATCTTGGTATGAAAGGAACAGAAGCAATGAGATCGGCTCTTGTTATCTCATACATGGTGTTGAAGTGAGAGGGAACATACTAAAAACTCTCATTGTGTCCAGGAGAAATGATGCATTTTCTGGGCCTTTAGAGACTGTGGTTATAATGTGTAGGAATGAAGGAAGAAAAATAAATGGAGGAGGGCATTAAAAGTAAAGAGTAGAGGTAGCTAGGAGCTTCTGCAGTGGTTGGAACTAGTTATTCTCTGCCAGAGCATAGAAAAACTCAAAATAGTGCAAGATTGGAAGATGTGGAGAGATCTGGCCCGTAGAATCTCCCAAGAGTCGGAGACAACTGAATGGATAACATCATCATCACCATCTTGGAGCTCAAAAGAAAAGAAAGAAAATTCTTTGACTGGTGGCGCAGTGGTTAGAATGCAGTATTGCAGGTTAATTCTGCTTAATGCCAGAGTTTCGATTCTCACTGACTCAAGGTTGACTACCTCCTTCCGAGGTGGGTAAAATGAGGACCCAGATTGTTGGGGGCAATATGCTGACTCTGTAAACTGCTTAGAGAGGGCTGAAAAAGCACTGTGAAGTGGTATATATGTCTAAATGCTATTGCTATTGCTCCTACCATTTGGAATAATGGGTGGAACAAATCAGCTAAGGTTCATTTCTAGTCCCAGTATGAAAAAAAAGATCCATCTTGGTCCTATGATTTTTATGTATTTATTAATATAAGTTGCAAAGACCTTTTTATGCAGCCATATTTTTATTGCATTTACTCAAAGACATATTTTAATGTTAGTGGAGCCGGCAACTGATGCACTAATTAAAATATCTTTTAGTTTAGAACATTTTTGAAGCATTTATGGCCTTTTATGAAGTGTTAGATAAGTTGCAATGTTCAAGTTTTATCAAACACAGAGAGCAAAACATAAATCCTTTCTATTTTATTGTATTTGACTTTGTAATGTAGCAATGGGTTTTGGAGTTTATGATAGTTGCCCAAAAGGAATAGTTGCTTTGCAGTTCCTAAATTCTATCACTGACATGTTTAGCATACCTGTCATTTATCTCTAGATATTATATGCTTTCCTGAAAAGTCTTTTTTTCTCTTTTTTTAATTTGGGACTTTGTGTCACATATCACGCAACGTTTAAAAGCTCTTTGTTGCAATTTATTACATCAAGTTAACCTATTCTTTCCACAGACAAAATATCTAGTATGTTTCTGAAACAGAGGCACATTTAATATGTGAACATTCATATATAATTTAAACAGGGAAACCAGGCCACATCTATTCCTGAACATTTATTTTGGCTCTGAATGTTTGAAGCTGATGGCAGTAAGTTGCTATGAAACTTATTTTTCCAAATTTTCATTCACTGAAATCTGTATTAATTTTTTTTAAATTTTTGAAGAGCTTAGAAAAATAAGATTTCAGTTCCTGTGTTTTTCAATTTACAACAAAAGGAGAGATTTTTTGCTTTTAGCAAATTTGAAGTGTCCTACTCCTAGCCCGTCATCGCTCCCATCAATAAACTGTTGCATTTGACTTTTATCTTTCTCAAGTACTTTAGAAACTATTTAAATCAAGTACACAGGGTTCTCATACATATTACTGCTCTGAGTTTATTTACTATCCAATTTTCTTCCTAGCTTAATGCATATGCTCAAATCCATCTTTATTAGTCATAGTTCCAAAGTTTCACTGCACCCGTTTACGTAGTATGAGTAATCTGATTGGCACCTGCCTTGTTTTGTGACTATTTGCAATTATGACTGTCCTAAAAAAGTAACTTTGTGGCTACTCATTACATTTATGACCTTTGCAGATGTGAAAAGCAAGGAAAGCTGAAGTAAGATCACAGTTTCACTTAGCAATCACTTCACTTAACATTCCAGGTGCCAGTCCCAGTTGTGGTCACTAAATGAGGACCATTTCTTCAATAAAATATTCTTATGTAATTGAATGAATTGAATGGAATTTTTGAATTAGACATAAATATGCCAATACTGTTTAACTATACTACAAGTTCTCATTAGAGCCTGTGACAAATCTTGATAGTGTCAAAATGTTAGCATGAGCATGATATCATTATCTAAATGTTACATTTATATAATTCCCTTACAGTGTCCACCTGAAACATATAACTCATAGCATTTCCATAATGATGTCACTCATATCATTATCTCTTACTCCATCCCTGATGAATGGCTGCAATCTCTACATTTTCAGAATGTAATCATAGAGTGGATGTGAGCTAACATATTATAGACCAAACTAGACAGATGTAGTAATGGAAACTAATCTGTGATGGGAGATTCAGTACTGGTAATGGTAGTTATGCAGTGATACAAGCTAAAGGACCAAGTTTGTGGTCTTGGATTAGATACTGCTTTTGGCCTTTGTTCAGCTTTAATTGGTTCTTCTGCTTTATTTTTATAGAGTTATCTGGTTGTAGCGGTACATATTTTGGATCACTTTAAGTTTTTATAACTGCAGTGAGTTATGGGTAGAACTGACCATTAAAAGTGTTTGGAAACTGTTTTGTTAAAACTGTAAATGCCCAGATCTCTGAATACTCTGCAAATTATATTATACCAACTGCATTGATTTTTAATTCATTTGTATTCAATGCAAAGTGCTGGTATTTAAATATAAAAGTCTTAAAGCTAAATCATTTAAGATACCTATAAGGACACTTCTTTCATTAACCTGTCCTTAGATTACAGCCACCATTGGAGGGCCTGTTTTTGTTACCATCAACTAGGAAGTTTGGATGAGAACCTAATTACTTCATTTCATTTCCAATAACATTTTTATGTTTGATAAAATGCTTCATTTTTTTAGTATTTGAGAATACAACAGAATAACAGAGTTGGAAGGCACCTTGGGGGTCTTCTAGTCCAACCCACTGCTCAAGTAGGAAACCCTATACCATTTCAGACAAATAGTTATCCACTCTCTTCTTAAAAATCTCCAGTGTTGGAGCATTCACAACTTCTGGAGGCAAGTCATTCCACTGATTAATTGTTCTAACTGTCAGGAAATTTCTCCTTAGTTCTAGGTTGATTCTCTCCTTAATTACTTTCCATCTATGGCTTCTTGTTATGCCTTCAGGTGCTTGGGAAAATAGATTGACTCCGTCTTCATACCCAATTCTTGCAACCATTCTTCGTATGTTTTATCCTCCAGTCCCTTAATCATCTTTGTTGCTCTTCTCTGCATTCTTTGTGGAATTTCAACATCTTTCTTATATCATGGCGAGAAAAATTGGATGCAAGTGTGGTCTTACCGAGGCATTATAAAGTGGTGGCATTACATAACTGGTCTAACTGTTACATATTTTGGCTTATATTGAAGCACAGTAAACAGAGTCTATGAAAACATATATGAATTACCTTTTGTGGTGGGCATATTTCAAATTGCTCCCTTTACATATAAGAGGACTTTAATTATTAAAGACACATAGGACATTCCATGACCTTTAAAATATATGTGTATTATAGTGTGCTCCTGAAGCAGAAAATAAAGCATTTATTATGGAGCTCTTAAAACTAAACACTTTCATATCTTTATGGAGCTCTTAATGTTTAGCATCTTTTGAAGGACAAGTTTTTACCAAAATTAGCTATTAATATTCATGGTAGATTTGATATTGTTATTACAAATATTGAAATGTCATATCTTAATTATAAAATTCTGTCAATTTTTACCAGTGTCTCTTCCATCTATTTTGTTTGCAAATGCTCGCTCCTTAGAACCAAAAATGGATTACTTAAGGCTGGATTTAACAACAAATCAGGAGGTGAGAAATTGCTGTGTTATTATTGCAACAGAAACTTGGTTAAAGCCCTCTGTTCCAGATAATGCTGTTAGCTTGATGGGATTTTCAACATTTCGGTTGGACAGGAGTTCTACTCTTAGTGGCAAATCCAGGGGAGGGGGTGTCTGTTTTTATATAAATGACAGATGGTGTAATAATGCCAAGGTGGTCTCAAGTCTGTGCTCCCCAGATGTGGAGCTTCTGACCATCAAATGCAGACCCTTCTATCTGCCCAGAGAATTCTCTGTTACCATTATCACAGCTGTGTATATCCCCCCTGATGCAAACAGAGAAGAGGCCCTGAAGGTTCTCCACCATACCATCAGTGACTTACAAACTACTCACCCAGAAGGTGCATTTATTGCTGTGGGAGACTTTAACCAAGTGGATTTGAAAGCTACCCTGTCACATTTCCATCAATATGTGGACTTTGCAACCAGAGGGGACAATACACTGGATCTTGCTTATTCCAACATCAAGAAGGCTTTCAAAGCTATCCCCCGCCCTCACCTGGGCTCCTCTGACCATCTCTCAGTGCTGCTTATTCCAGCATATAAACCTTTACTAGTCAGAGTGAAACCTACAGTAAAGCAGGTGAGGAGTTGGACAGAGGGTGCTATAGAAGCATTACAAGACTGCTTTGAATGTACAGATTGGGGCATGTTTAAGGAAGCAGCTACTGATAACCAACATACAAATGTTGAGGAGTATGCCACCACGGTGTCTGCATATATCCAAAAGTGCATAGAAGATGTCTGTGTCCTGAAAAGCTTTGTTGTGAGGGCGAATGAAAAACCGTGGCTGACTTATGAGGTCCGCAAGATGCTGAAAGCACGGAATGTGGCTTTTAAATCTGGGGACATGCTGGCACTTAGAACAGCCAGAGCAAATCTGAAAAGTGCCGTAAAAGGTGCAAAGCAAGGCCATTGCCAGAAAATTCAGAACTTTTTTCAGGACCAAACAAACACCAGGCAAATGTGGCAAGGGATCCAGGCCATTACGGATTACAAGGTGGCTCCATCGAGATGTAAGGATGACACAGACTTCCTAAACAAACTGAATGCATTCTTTGGTAGATTTGAGGCATCAAATAGTACTCCTGCTAGGAAAGCTGTGCCCCATCCTGATGAGCAAGTGCCTAGCTTTGATGTCACCTCTGTCCGGAAAACACTGCAGACAGTTAACATTCGGAAAGCAGCAGGCCCAGATAACATCCCTGGACGTGTCATCAGGGAATGCGCAGAGGAGCTGGCTTGTGTTCTCACTGATATTTTCAACCTCTCATTGCAGCAGGCAGTGGTCCCATCGTGTTTTAAGATGGCCATCATCTTGCCAGTGCCAAAAAAGTCCACAATCACAGGCCTCAATGATTACCGTCCGGTTGCACTGACATCCACCATCATGAAATGCTTTGAGAAGCTGATAAAAGACACTATTGTATCTAGCCTCCCGCCAGCATTTGACCCGCTTCAGTTTGCCTACCGACCAAATCGCTCTACGGAGGATGCTATTTCTTCCGTTCTCCATCTGAGCCTGAAGCACTTGGAGGAAAGAAATACTCATGTGCGTTTGCTGTTTGTCGACTTCAGTTCGGCGTTTAACACAATCATTCCCCAGCATCTAGTAGACAAACTGGGCCTTTTAGGCTTAACCACTCCTTTGTGCAACTGGATTCTGGATTTTCTTACCAACAGGCCCCAATATGTGCGAGTTGGAACAAATACCTCAAATACCATTTTCTTGAGCACAGGTTCTCCTCAGGGCTGCGTCTTAAGTCCGCTGCTGTTCACCCTGTTGACCCATGACTGCTGTGCTAGGTTTGCCACCAACCATATTGTGAAGTTCGCAGATGATACAACAGTAGTGGGCCTTATTCAGGATGACAAGGTGGAAGCTTACTGCAAGGAGGTTGAGGGGTTGGTGAACTGGTGTAAAGAAAACAGCCTAGTTTTAAATACAAGAAAAACCAAAGAGTTCATTGTTGATTTCAGAAAAGGCAGGCACAGCCACACTTCTCTGTGCATTAATGATTCTCCTGTGGAGATGGTTACCAGCATCAAATTCCGGGGTGTGCAGCTAACGAGTAGGCTGACTTGGTCGCTAAACAGTGAGAAACTGGTGAAGCGGGCACAGCAGCGCCTGCATTTTCTGCGCCGCATGAGAAAAGCACATCTTCCTTCCCCTGTCCTGACCACTTTCTACAGGGGGACAATCGAGAGCATCCTGTCATACAGCATCACAGTCTGGTTTGGAGGCATCACTGCTTCAGACAGGACGGCAGTGCAGAGAGTGGTGAGGATGGCCGAAAAGATCATTGGCAGTTCCCTCCCTACCATCCAGGACATAGCACAGAAGCGTTGCTTGAGCAGGGCCCGCAAGATTTTCTGGGACACTACACATCCTCTTCACAACCTGTTTTCCTTGTTACCTTCTGGGAGGAGGCTTCGTGGTATCCGTAGCAGAACATCCAGATTCAGCCATATTTTCATTCCATACAGCATTAACCTTGCGAACTCTCAAACTTCCTCCTTGCGTTATATATTCAAGATGGACAGTATTTAATATTTATTTGCTATGTATATGTAGGGATGTGGGTCTATATATATGTTGTACATAGTATGTTTAGGTGTGTGTCATGTATATGTTTCACTTTGAGAGCGGGCGACTAAATTTCATTTTTTATGTGTGCCATTGTGCCCACAATATAAAAATGACAATAAAGGTTATTTATCTTTATCTTTATATGCATTTCCTAACTGCATTTACTGAATTAGGAAAGGGTTTGAGTTTAACCCTCACAACTGGAAGCCCCAGAGACATGAATTTACTAATGGAAACCAAACACTAGGCATGTGGTGTTTTAATTATGAACAGTGGATTTTTGTAGGTACTGTCATTTAAAGGTCACCAATGCCAATATACATGAATAAGAACATCATTTTTTCTTCATGTTTATCCCATTTTTGATTGGATCCTAATAAAGAAAGCCCAAATTCCCAATAAAACTTTAATTTTTGAGAGGAAGCATAGGGTTTTGTTGGCAAAATGTCATTCCAGGCATACTATTGGAAAGGCATAAATCAGGAAAAACTTGCAGAATTTTGACCAAATCAAGTGTAATGCTAATGAAGATACCTTATGAATAGAATAGTTTAAGTAGCAATTGTTTTGCAGTTAAGCTTTGTATAGCTGTCAACAGAAGTTATATAATGAATCGCAAAATGTTGAAACTGGAAACATCTTGGGATATTGTGCTAAATTAAAAGAATGTTCAAAAAGGAAACATTTGCTGACAGTGTAACATCAGATCCTCTAAATTATACTTAATACTACAAAAACTTCACTGGATTTACATTCTCTACCTTGGTGTATTCAATTTGGGGAAGGGGCTCACTTGAGAATGTATCCCAGTATTGAGCTGAAAAATGATTGCTTTAAGAGGGATGTAATCAGGCAGACATTTAATAGGCGATGCTTCCGTAAGAAGCAGGAGCTGCATCTCCCCGAGGCATCTCTTCAAGACAAAACTTTTTAAATCTTTCTTCCTCTATAGCAGAAATGAGAATGGGAACTTCCTGTGGAGTGTGAGGAGAAATACGAAAAAATAATCCAACTCTTCTGTCCACTGAAACACTGAGACCTAAGTCAGCCAGTATGAATGCAGAAGCAGGGAACTTTTTTCGGTCAAAGACCTCTCATGATATCAGAGAATAATCACATAAATATTAATTTGAGTGTGAAGAAAGTTTCAGGATGAAGAGTTCCTCTCACAGAAAATGGAGCCAGAATAACGAGAAGCCTCTGAAATGCGTGTGCAAAAGACTTTCGTAGCATCAGACCATATTTTACCTTTCTGTGGTAAGATGAGGGTAATAAAAACTCTACATTTAATGTAAATGAATATCAATGGGGCTGTATACAACAGCTGCAGACCCTCCTTCACTGGAGAGTTTGTTGTACAGAAGGGGAAAGCTGGATGAACCGTAAGAAAAAAATGAGATCTCCCTGTCTGAAAATCCAGGGAAGTGTACTTCATGCAGCCAGCCATGGCGCAGAATTCCCCAAACCAGCTCCAGTAATAAAGGATTATGCATGGGGAGGAGAGAGGAAAGCCCCTTGACAAATGCCTATTGAGATTCTCAGACATCACAGATAATGCTTTTCCCAAAGGTACTTTTCCAAAAGGCAACTGGACTTTGTGTTCTCTTGAAAAAGTTTCGCTTCTCATCCAAAAAGTATCTTCTGAAGAAGCATCTTTAGAAGTGAAGATGCTTCTTGGATAAGAAGCGAAATATCTTCAATAAAACATGAAGTCCAGTTGCTTTTGAAAAATTACCTTTGGACACCTTGACAAATCTACAGAGCGAAAAGGGTTTTCATATAGAAACAGAGAGAAAGAAGACAGACAGAAATAGATCAAATAAGACAGAAAGTTGCTAACCTGTGGTAATAGGAAGAGTAAAAAAAGCAAGGTAAGGTTAGATTCAGTTTACAAGTAAGGAGTGGGAGTTTTAAGTTTGTCTAATAAAAGTTCTGCTTACTATACCATAATGAGAAAAGCCCTAAGAATTGCTAATAGGCACATTTTGGGTGGGGGAGACACTTCTGAAATTCAGAGCCTCTTGCTGGGTTGCAGCTCTTTATTCAAATAGTACAGCTGGATGATTCCCTCAAAATGGAGAAGAGGCACCAATTTCAGTTTTCTGCTGGTTATTGTCCAATGTTTCATTAGAGAAATGGAAATCAGTGAATCAGAAAATTAGACAACAGTTGTATTTTTCTTTGTATTCATGATCTAGAAGTTGCCTTAAACTCTACAAAGGTCTGAAGTTTCCTAATCATATTTTCTGAGTGTTTGCTATTCAACCGCCAAATAAAATTCACTTCTTTTTCGCCTGCTGTGGTGTTTTAATATTATATTCCCTCTTCCATAGTTGCTTTTCATCCTTTTACAGTTCCACGTTTTCTCCAGTCACAGATAAGACCGTTTCCCGCTCTTTATTTCTCCTCCAAGGAGCCTCGTTGTGAGGTAAAAGTTCTGGAATATCCACCACATTCAGCTTTCCTCCCCACTTTGGGGCAGCTTTTTCTTTCCCTTCAGCATACTTTCTTGGGGCACAAGCAGCTGCTCGGCCTTCCAGGTGATCCTGAGGCAACTGTAGCCAAGAATTGGACAAGGAAAGCTGCGGATACAGAACCAGAGAACCAGAAACGGGAGAAATCTCCATTTTCCCGGTTGCGGCTTCCCTGGCAATCTTCTTCCCCTTCAGGACAGAGTTCGCAACAACCGCAAGACACTAATTGTGTTTCCCAGAGAGGCTCCTGATCCTCATCATCTGACCGCCTGGCCATTTCTGACAGGATTTGGGCCTTTTTGAAGTTTTCCCGATCTCTGCAGAGTATTCAGGGCACTTGTTCTTGAGGTTAAGTGAGTTCAAATCCTCCAGGGAGATTTCTCTCCATCTCCACAGACGCTTCCTGGACAGGATTATGGAGAAGCTGCCGCCTCTGTAAACGCCGACACCTTTCTAGGACAGGGAACCTTTTCCTCCTACTCCCATACCCATCATCTTTGCCCTCCCCCTTCCCTCAGGCGCTCTCCTCTTTCCCGCCCTTTCGGGTAATTGTGTCAGTTCGCACAGAATCCAACAGGAGGTGCTCTCAGTCTCAGGGAGTAACTGACCATGCGCGGGGCTCTTCCGCTGGAACAAGGCACCCGGAGGCGTCAGTAGGAAGAGGCTACTCTTTCTGTTCACCCCCTCTCCCCGCTGTGAGGCGGGGGCCTGGCCTTTGCGGAAGGCGCAGAGGCTGCCGGGAATCCTTGCGGGCACCCGGATATCGACGGGAGTCCCTAGTTCCGCGAGTGGCGGCTCTGCCCGTTCAAAGTGGTCCCGCGCTGGAGGCGAGCGTGGTGACGGGCCAGGTCATTCCCCTGGGTGGGAGTCGCGGCCCCATGTTCCCCTGCCGCCCTTTGCCATGCACGGGCCCGGCAAAGGGCCGGGGGGAGCAAAGGAAAGAAAGGGGGATCGCCCAAAGGGAGGGGCCGTTTCCCCCCATTTCCTAGGTGAGCCTCTGCATGGGGGGGAGGGGGAGGCTGGCCGGATGTCCCCCTGCCCGGTGTGGGTGCAAGTCCGGGGCCCCGGGTGGGAGGACCGGTGCTGGGGTGCTGCTTCCCTGCCTTCCCCCCCCCCCCCGACCTCAAAGTGCCTCTGCCGGCAGACAAAGGAGGGAGAGGCTGCTGGGAGGCAGGCGCAAGTGGAGCTGAGACTCAGCATTCGAACCCAGTGCCCAGTTGGGCCGATTTTTCCCAAGCCTCTTTCAAGCCTGGGAGTTGAAGTCCATATTTGTCTTCATTTGTCCGTGTTTGGAAAAGCGTGGATTAGGCTAAGAAATGGGGAACATGTTTGTCGGAGTTGCGCGAATCAGAAGGTCATGTTAGGCTCTCAATGGTTCATTCATTCGGGTGTTTGTCCTCTGTGTATCGGATGGTGGCTTGTTAATTTAGGCTTCTGAAGTTCCCAAAGGGGTGTGGGCCAGAATGATTAATGGAGTCCTGCTGTCTAAACCTTTACTATATGTTCAAAGGTTGATTTATTTTCTCATGAAATCGATTTATATAGATCTCAATTGCTGTTTTCTGACCTGAGATATTTATTGTTTATACGATTGTTCTTAACTCTCTCTCTTGAAATTATTAGAATAAATAACTGGGAAATAGAAATCCAAAACATATTTTAAACCTATTTGTCCAGCATTTTGAGGCTTTGATAGAAGTTGATAAAGAAGGATTTGTCAGAATATGCCCCACTTGCAGAGAAGTTAAAGTACCTAATAGGATTCCCCACTTTCTTCCCTGACATTAGTGGATATATAAGATTTTCTTGTTATTTTTTCTTTAGGGAAGGATTTTTGCTAGTTGAATTAGACATCCTGATTTCCTGGTACTTTCTTTGGTTTTCCATTTTGGATTTGTAAGCTGCAAATCTTTCCTGCTTCTTCTGGAGACAAAGAATAAACTACGATTAGATCCTCCACACTTAAGAGGATGGGTAAACAACATTTTAAGGTGTGTTTCATGTGAACTTTGCCTTTATTGTTGGTTAACCTGTTTCGGATCAGGGCAAATTGTGTGAAGCAGCCTTTGTGTTATAGTATGACTTTGTTCCCAAAAAGCAAGCACTGAAAAACAGGAATTGACCATCCTAAGCCAAGGTCATTTCCTTGGCATTTCATGTGATGTGAACTCAACCTTCCTGCCATTGTTAGAATGTTGTTCCTTCCCAGGATCATTTCACTCAGTCTTCTTCCTTTTCCTCACTAAGACACCTGACAAAAGGTAAACTTCTCTTTCTTGGGATGAGCCATTTTTGGAACTTCCTCCTTCTCTCTTCTCTATGGCTCCAGTTATTTACAACCATACAAAGTTAAAAACAAGAGTGTGGAACATCCTTAATGAATGTCTAATGACTAAATAACATGAAGCACAAGAAACAGGTGTCAACATTTTGTATTCTATTCCAGTTTCTTAAGCGCCTTGACTTCTGGCATCTTTATGAACTGTAAGTGTAGGGTACACTGAGAGAAAAAAGTATTTGATCCCCTGCTGGTTTTGTATATTTGCCCACTGACAAAGAAATGATCAGTCTACAATTTTAATGGTACGTTTATTTTAACAGTGAGAGACAGGATCTTTTTCAAAGATCCTGGAGCACTGGGGAACTACCGGAGGACTGGAAAAGAGCTGATGTAGTTCCCATCTTCAAAAAAGGAAAAAAAATGGACCCAGGAAATTACAGACCTATCAGCCTGACCTCAATACCTGGGAAGATTCTGGAAAAGATAATCAAAGAACACCTAGAGGCAAAGAAAGTCATTACTAAAAGCCAACATGGGTTTGTCAAAAACAGATCATGCCAGACAAATCTTATTGCATTCTTTGACCAAGTGACAAAATTAGTGGATCAGAGGAATGCTGTGGATATAATTTACTTGGACTTCAGTAAGGCGTTTGATAAAGTAGATCACAACTTACTACTTGACAAGATAGAAAAATGTGGGGTAGACAGCATCACCACCAGATGGATCCGTAGCTGGCTGACCGGCCGTACTCAGCGTGTGGTCCTCAATGGAACCACATCTACATGGAGGGAAGTGTGTAGTGGGGTGCCCCAGGGCTCTGTTCTGGGGCCAGTGCTCTTCAACATCTTCATCAACGATTTGGACGAGGGGATAGATGGGGAAATCATCAAATTTGCAGACGACACCAAGCTGGCAGGAATAGCCAACATTCCAGAAGACAGGCTTAGGATACAGGAGGATCTGGACAGACTTGAACACTGGGCGCTATCTAGCAAAATGAAATTCAATGGTGAAAAAAGCAAGGTTCTACATTTAGGTAAGAAAAGCCAAATGTACAGGTATAGTATAGGGAGTACCTTGCTCAATAGTAGTAACTGTGAGAGGGACCTCGGAGTCCTAGTGGACAATCACTTAAATATGAGCCAGCAGTGTGCTGCAGCTGCCAAAAAAGCCAACACAGTGCTGGGTTGCATTAACAGAGGGATAGAATCAAGATCACGAGAAATGTTAATACCACTTTACAATGCCTTGGTAAGGCCACACTTGGCTTACTGCATCCAGTTTTGGTCACCGCGATGTAAAAAAGATGTCGAGACTCTAGAAAGAGTAGAGAGAAGGACTGGAGGCTAAAGCATATAAGGAACGGCTGCTGGAATTGGGTATGTCTAGTTTAATGAAGAGAAGGACGAGGGGGGACATGATAGCAGTGTTCCAATATCTCAGGGGCTGCCACAAAGAAGAGGGAGTCAAGCTATTTTTCAAAGCGCCTGAAAGCAGGACAAGAAGCAACGGATGGAAACTGATCAAGGAGAGAAGCAACCTTGAACTAAGGAGAAACTTCCTGACAGAACAATTAACCAGTGGAACAACCTGCCTCCAGAAGCGGTGAATGCTCCAACACTGGAAGTTTTTAAGAAGAGACTGGACAGCCATTTGTCCGAAATGTTATAGGGTTTCCTGCCTGAGCAGGGGGTTTGACTAGATGACCTCCAAGGTCCCTTCCTACTTTATTATTATTATTATTATTATTATTATTATTATTATTATTATTATTATTATTATATTCATTAAACATGAACCTCAGTCAACTGAACATTCAAATTTGCTGGCGCTGATGGTTGACACGGATTGCTAACAGCATCCTAGGTGTCAACCAGATATCTCCTTAAAATATAAGATGTTCCGAGTAGCGCAGTTTTTTATAACATTGCTGGAGTTATTGCAGGAAGCTGCAGTTTCTTAATGTATTTTGCAAAGATTTTGGACATAGATCCCAGTGCCCTGATGACAATGGGTACCACTGTTACACGTTTCATCCATAATCGTGCAGTTTCGATGACCAGGTAACGATATTTCGTTATTATTGTTGTTGTTATTATTATTATTATTGATCATCGCACAGTCAGCCAGATATTCAGACTGGATTTGGCATTTTTGTCTACCTATCAAATCCTTACCAAGGACCTGGGATAGGCAGATGTGGATGTTTGATGGTATTACAGATATCGTCGCAGATGGAAGCAGTTCCTAGTAAGGCCGCCTTTTGCAATTGACTAATGGCGAATTTGTCAATGCCAATGGTGTTCAAGTGGTGCTCCAGTTGTTTTGGCATTGCACCCAAGGCGTTGTTATTATTAACAGTAACAATAACAATAATATTGCAAGGGAGCTTGGAGGTCATCTAGTAGTCCAACCCCATACTCAGGTAGGAAACCCTATATCATTTCAGACAAATGGCTGTCCAGTCTCTTCTTAAACCTTCCAGTATGGGAACATTCCCAACTTCTGGAGGCAGGTTGCTTCACTGATTAATTGTTCTGTCAGGAAATTTCTCCTTATTTCTAGGTTGCTCCTCTCTTTGATTAGTTTCTATCCATATCTTCTTGTCCTGCCTCAGGTGCTTTGGAGAATAGCTTGACTCCCTCTTCTTTGTGGCAACCCCTGAGATATTGCTATCATGTCACCCCTAGTCCTTCTCTTCATTAAACTAGACATACCCTTAATGTGCTTCTTCTTGAGCCACTCCTTTGTTGCCTTGGCCGTGTGTTTTGGGTCATTATCCATGACCCATTTTCAATGCCCTGACTGAGGGAAGGAGGTTCCCACCCAAGATTTGACGGTACATGGCCCCGTCCATCGTCCCTTTGATGCGGTGAAGTTGTCCTGTCCCCTTAACAAAAAAACACCCCCAAAGCATAATCTTTCCAACTCCATGTTTGACGATGGTGATGGTGTTCTTGGGGTGAGTTGAGTTGATGCCAAAGACCTCGATTTTGGTCTCACCAGACCACAACACTTTCATCCAGTTCTCCTCTGAATCACTCAGATGTTCATTGGCAAAGTTCAGATGGGCCTGTACATGTGCTTTGTTGAGCAGGGGGACCTTGCGGGCACTACAGGATTTCAGTCCTTCACGGTGTAGTGTGTTACCAATTGTTTTCTTGGTGACTATGGTCCCAGCTGCCTTGAGATCATTGACAAGATCCTCCCGTGTAGTTCTGGGCTGATTCCTCACCGTTCTCATAATCATTGGAACTCCACGAAGTGAGATCTTGCATGAGCCCCAGACCGAGGGAGAATGACAGTTATTTTGTGTTTCTTCCATTTGCGAATAATCACACCAACTGTTGTCACCTCACCAAGCTGCTTGGCGATAGTCTTGTAGCCCATTCCAGCCTTGTGTAGGTCTACAATCTTGTCCCTGACATGCTTGGACAGCTCTTTGGTCTTGGCCATGGTGGAGAGTTTGGAATCTGATTGAGTGCTTCTATGGACAGGTATCTTTTATATAGGTAACAAGCTGAGATTAGGAGCACTCCCTTTAAGAGAGCGCTCCTAATCTCAGCTTGTTACCTGTATAAAAGACACCTGGGAGCCAGAAATCTTGCTGATTGATAGGGGATCAAATACTTATTTCACTCATTAAAATGCAAATCAATTTATCACTTTTTTGAAATGCATTATTCTGGGGTTTTTTTTGTTGCTATTCTGTCTCTCACTGTTATAATAAACCTACCATTAAAATCATAGACTGATCATTTCTTTGTCAGTGGACAAACATACAAAATCAGCAGGGGATCAAATACTTTCCCCCCTCACTGTATGGATTTGTGCAAGGCTACCCAATAACAATTGAAAGAACCACATTGGCACTTTACAATTGCTAAAACACCTTGTTTATAACCAGTGATAAGAAAAATAATGGCACCAGGTTAAAAGATAAAGCAGACTGTTAAAATCCAAAGAGGGTGATCAGATCAATGTCCTTCAGCCTTTAGAGGAATTTCTAATACTTTGATTTGTGCCTCGAATTTGGGGCCAAACAATCCAGCATTGGATTCCTTGTAATCTGAGGAGCAGCAGAAACAGGGCTTGTGTGCTTTTGTCTATTGATGACACCCATGTAAATCCCTGGGTGCCTCTCAAACAACTTTAATGAAGGTTTTGGGCATGGATAGGATTGTTTGCTCTGGGGACACCACAAGCCTTTTACTTAAATTGTAAAAAAGAACCACCATCACAATCCCGGCGTTTTCTTCTGCAAACACTGGTTTGATTGGAATGAGTGACAGGTGGGGATTCCAAGTCCCTTACCAGTTGATACTCTCCAGATGCTGAAAGTTTTGCTGATGGATGCGGATGGATAGATAGAGAGACAGACCCAGATGAAAAGTGGGATTGCTTTTCCTGAATGCCCTGAAATGTATGTCTTTGCTTGGAATCACTTAAATAATAGGACAGATTTTGAAAATCCTCCTGATTTTTATTCTGTTTTCTTCTCATTCAGGAGGGTCTTGTGTCCTTTAAGGAGGTGGCTGTGTATTTCTCCGATGAGGAGTGGTCTCTGCTGGATGCCGACCAAAAAGCACTGTATCGGGAAGTCATGCTGGAAAATCATAGGAACATGGCCTCTTTGGGTAAGAATATGCAAGAACTTTTATCAGAATAAAAACTACAAATTTTGAAGAGGAAATAAAGAAGATAGAATAATGTGATTAATGAATAAGAAAAAAAGTATAAAATTAAAGAAAGAGAAGAGACAAAGTAATAAAGAAGTTATAATTGGTCTCCCTTTCTAAAGTTACATTATTGTTGCTTCTTTGCATAATTTATCCTTTCTAATCTTCAAAAACAAGTTTGATCACAAGATCATTTTTCCTTTTTTTCAGCAAAAAGTCGATCAGGTGTTTTCAATCACTAATAATTATAGATACCATCCTTTGCCTAATCAGAGTCAATTTAGTCATCATTGAGAATTCTATCATCTTCACCAACCATTCCAGCATTCTAGTTATTGTAGAGCAGGGGTGTCAAACTCGCAACGTGGTGTGTTGCGACGTATCGTGACTTTTTTGCCATTGGCGGCAATGGGGTGGGTGCACTTTCGCTATGATGCATCCGGCCCACGGGCTGGCAAAAAAAACAAAAAAACTTTAAAAATTTTAAACTTAACAAGTAGATAAGGTAATAGGTCCCCATAGAAATAGGAACTTTTTGGGACTCCGAATATCCAAAAGGTACAAGTCCAATTATTTAGTTGTTTAATTTAGTTGTTCTTTTCTTTTCTTTTTTTTCAAAGCTTTATATTCCCGAGGTAGGCAGACGCCGCCATGTTAAGAGGAGAAAAAAAATTTCAAGAGGCTTTTACAGGAAGATAGTTGGGATACAAGAAAGGTAAAGTAAGGCCTCACCCAATTCCTCCGCGGTGCTTTCGTTGTGCTTGGTGGTGATTTTGGCTTTCGGCTGGTATGGCTTAGTGATCGGCCATGTTGATGGCCGATCTTTTCTTTGTCGGTCCAAAGGAGGTGCCTCCGATCAAACGGAGGGGCTGCCGCCTTTCCGTGATCTGTCAAGGTCCTTTTTGTGGTCGTCACCCCTACAGGGCGACTTTCGACTCTTTTCAGAATCTCCCAGCGAAGGAAAACCGGACGGCGGAGAGAGCTCTCTCCCCGCCCGTCTGCCAGCGCCACGATCGCAAAATTTCTCTTATTTCTGATCAACTCCCATTTCTTATTCCAACCGCACAGCAGACTACAAAGTCCAATTTCATATTGGGCAAACCACATCTTCCCGTTTCCTTGGAAACTTGAAGAATGTGATATTTAATCCATGGTTTTCCCTTGCCATACAAACCTAGATTTATCTTCCAAAATTTGAATCAAGAAAGTCCACATCAAATTCTTGAATGCCTTCTCTGCATCTTAGAAGATTGAAGAAGTTTGTTTTTCATTATATTCATACTTACTACGCTTTCCTGTTTTTCCCTAAAGTTATTTTCATTTTTCTTTCTTGTGAAGGTAATAATGTGGAGGAATATGAAGATTCCTTGGAACTATTCCAAATGATCACTCATGGATACAATACGAAGAACCCTACAATTCAAATGGAAGTAGAAAGCCACGAGAAAAACCAATCAAATTGCAATCAGGAAAGTTCATCTTCTGTTCATGCACCAATGAAAGGCTCTATGGCCCAGCAAGGAATAATAATAAAGAAATATATTGGAAAATGTAAAAAACTATTCATAAAGAAATTAGAAGTAAAGAAACATGATCAAATCCAAATCAAAGGAGAAGATTATGTATGTAGAGAGAATGGAAAAAATTACAAATGGACCTTGTCTCTTCCTCATAAAAATGGCTCCCGTACATCTCAAAAAAAGACCCACGCAGGAGAGAAGCCACATAAATGCATGGAGTGTGGAAAGAGCTTTATTAAGAACAGTCAACTTATTTACCATAAAAGGATCCACAAAGCAGAGAAAACGTATAAATGCATGGAGTGTGGGAAAAGCTTTACTAAGAACAGTCAACTTACATGTCACAAAATGATCCACATAGGAGAAAAGCCCTATAAATGTACGGAATGTAGAAAGAGCTTCAGCGAAAAGAGAAATCTTATTAACCATAAAATGATCCACACAGGGGAAAGACCTTATAAATGCACGGAGTGTGGAAAGACCTTTATTCGTAGAAGTCGTCTTAGTTCACATACAAGGATCCACACCGGAGAGAAGCCCTATAAATGTATTGAGTGTGGAAAGAGCTTTACTTCTTGTAGTTCCCTTACTTTGCATTACCGGATCCATACAGGGAAGAAGCCATATAAATGCATGGAATGTGGAAAGACCTTTACTCAGAGCAGCAATCTTACTTCCCATACAAGGATCCACACAGGAGAGAAACCCTATAAATGCATGGAATGTGGAAAGACCTTTACGCAGAGCAGCAGTCTTACTTCCCATCAAAGGATCCACAAGCGGGAGATGTATAAATGCAAGGACGATGGGAAAAACTTTACTACAGACTGTCAACTTACAAGTCATAAGAAGATCCACACAGAAGAGAAGCCGTATGAATGTATGGCGTGTGGAAAGAGATTCAGTGAACAGAGAAAACTTACTTTCCATAAAATGGTCCACACAGGGGAAAGGCCTTATAAATGCATGGAGTGCGGAAAGACTTTTATTCAGAGAACTCATCTTAATTTACATAAAAGGATCCACACAGGAGAGAAGCTCTATAAATGCAAGGAGTGTGGAAAGAGCTTTTTATATAGTAATTCTCTTACTTCTCATTACTGGATCCATACAGGGGAGAAGCCATTTAAGTGCACAGTGTGTGGAAAGAGCTTCTGTGAAAATTCTTCTCTTACTGTTCATAAACGAATCCACACAGGAGAGAAGCCATATAAATGCATGGAATGTGGAAAGAGCTTCCCTAAGAGCAGTGAACTTGTTTTCCATAGAAAGATGCACACAGGGGAAAAGCCATATAAATGCATGGAGTGTGGAAAGAGCTTTATTAAGAACTGCCAACTTATTTACCATAGTAGGATACATACAGGGGAGAAGCCTTTTAAATGCATGGAATGTGGAAAATGCTTTTCTCTCTCTGGTAACCTTAGCCACCATAAAAGGATCCACACAGGGGAGAAGCCTTATAAATGCATGGAGTGTGGTAAGGCTTTTATTTCAAACAATTCTCTTAACTTGCATAAAAAAACCCACACAGGGGAGAAGCCTTATAAATGCATGGAATGTGGAAAGAGTTTTCCTTGGAGTAGTAGTCTCTACACCCATAAAAGGACCCACACAGGGGAGAAGCCTTATAAATGCACTGAATGTGGAAAGAGTTTTTCTACGAACAGTTATCTTAACACCCATAAAAAGACCCACACAGTGTAGAAGCCTTATAAATGCATGGAGTGTGGAAAATGCTTTTCTTTCTCTGGTAACCTTAGCCACCCTAAAAGGATCCACACATTGGAGGAGCCTTATAAATGTATGGAATAGGTTTTAAGAGAACCAGTGGCCGAATGTTCCATATACATCTGTTTAAATGTTAGGTTAATTGTTGAAATATATGCATTTCCTGACTGCATTTACTGAATTAGGAAAGGGTTTTTTTGAGTGTGACCTTCACAACTGGAAGCTCCAGAGACCTGAATTTACTAATGGAAACCAAACGCTAGGCATGTGGTGTTTTAATTATGAACAGTGGATTTTTGTAGGTACTGTCATTTAAAGGTCACCAATGCCAATACACATGAATTAAGAACATCATTTTTTCTTCATGTTTATCCCATTTTCGATTGGATCCTAATAAAGAAAGCCCAAATCCCTTTAATTTTTGAGAGGAAGCATAGGGTTTTGTTGGCAAAATGTCATTCCAGGCATACTATGGGAAAGGCATTAATCAGGAAAAACTTGCAGATTTTTAGCTAAATATAAATGACCAAATTAAGTGTAATGCTAATGAAGATACCTTATGAATAGAATAGTTTAAGTAGCAATTGTTTTGCAGTTAAGCTTTGTATAGCTGTCAATAGAAGTTATATAATGAATCGCAAGATATTGAAACTGGAAACATCTTGGGATATTGTGCTAAATTAAAAGAATGTTCAAAAATGAAACATTTGCTGACTGTAACATCAGATCCTCTAAATGATACTTAGTACTACAAAAACTTCACTGGATTTACAGTCTCTACCTTGGTGTATTCAATTTGGGGAAGGGGGTCACTTGAGAATGCATCCCAGTATTGTGCTGAAAAATGATTGCTTTAATAAGGATGTAATCAGGCAGACATTTAATAGGCGCTGCTTCCACAAGAAGCAGAAGGAGCTGCATCTCCCCGAGGCATCTCTTCAAGACAAAACTTTTTAAATCTTTCTTCCTCTATAGCAGAAATGAGAATGGGAACTTCCTGTGGAGTGTGAGGAGGAATACGAAAAAATAATCCAGCTCTTCTGTCCACTGAAACACTGAGACCTAGGTCAGCAAGTATGAATGCAGAAGCATGGAACTTTTTTCGGTCAAAGGCCTCTCATGATGTCAGAGAATAATCACATAAATATTAATTTGAGTGTGAAGAAAGTTTCAGGATGAAGAGTTTCTCTCACAGAAAATGGAGCCAGAATAACGAGAAGCCTCTGAAATGCGTGTGCAAAAGTCTTTCCTAGCATTAGACCATATTTTACCTTAGATAGATCAAATAAGATAGAAATACTTGCTAACCTGTGGTAATAGGAAGAGAGTGAAATGAGCAAGGTAAGGTTAGATTCAGTTTACAGTAAGGAGTGGGAGTTTTAAGTTTGTCTAATAAAAGTTCTGCTTACTATACCATAACAAGAAAAGCCCTAAGAATTGCTAATAGGCAAATTTTGGGGAGAGGATTTGGATGGGGGAGAAACTTCTGAAATTCAGAGCCTCTTGCTGGGTTGCAGCTCTCTATTCATTCAAATAGTACAGCTGGATGATTCTCAAAATGGAGAAAAGGCACCAAATCCAATTTTCTGCTGGTTATTGTCCAATGTTTCATTAGAGAAATGGAAATCAGAGTGACAGTCAGAAAATTAGACAACAATTGTACTTTTCTTTTTATTCATGATGCAGAAGTTGCCTTAAACTCTACAAAAGTCTGAAGTTTCCTAATCATATTTTCTGAGTGTTTGCTATTGAATCGCCAAATTAAATTCACTTCTTTTTCGCCTGCTGTGGTTTTTTAATATTATATTCCCTCTTCCATAGTTGCTTTCCATCCTTTTACAGTTCCACGTTTTCTCCAGTCACAGATAAGACGCCATTTCCCCGCTCTTTATTTCTCCTCCAAGGAGCCTCGTGAGGTAAAATTTCTGGAACATCTACCATGTTCAGCTTTCCTCCCCAGTTTGGGCTGGCTTTTTCTTTCCCTTCAGCATCCTTTCTTTGGGCACAAGCAGCTGCTCGGCCTTCCAGGTGATCCTGAGGCACCCGGAGCTAAGAATTGGACAAGGGAAGCTGCGGATACAGAACCAGAAACAGGAGAAATCTCCATTTTCCCAGCTGCGGCTTCCCTGGCAATCTTCTTCCCCTTCAGGCCGGAGTTCGCAACAACCGCAAGACACTAATTGTGTTTCCCAGAGAGGCTCCTGGTCCTCATCTGACCACCTGGCCATTTCTGACAGGATTTGGGCCTTTTTGAGGTTTTCCCGATCTCTGCAGAGTATTCAGAGCAGTTGTTCTTGAGGTTAAGTGAGTTCAAATCCTCCAGGGAGATTTCTCTCCATCTCCACAGACGGTTCCTGGTCAGGATTATGGAGAAGCTGCCGCCTCTGTAAACGCCGACGACTTTATAGGGCAGGGAACCTTTTCCTCCTACTCCCATACCCATCATCCCTGCCCTCCCCCTTCCCTCATGCGCTCTCCTTTCCCGCTCTTTCGGGTAATTGTGTCAGTTCGCACAGAATCCAACAGGAGGTGCTCTCAGTCTCAGGAAGTCTGACCATGCGCGGGGCTATTCCGCTGAAACAAGGCACCCGGAGGCGTCAGTAGGAAGAGGCTACTCTTTCTGTTCACCCCCTCTCCCCGCTGTGAGGCGGGGGCGGGGCCTTTGCGGAAGGCGCAGAGGCTGCCGGGAATCCTTGCGGGCACCCGGATATCGACGGGAGTCCCTAGTTCCGTGAGTGGTGGCTCTGCCCGTGCAAAGGGGTCCCGCGCTGGAGGCGAGCGTGGAGACGGGCCAGGTCATTCCCCGGGGTGGGAGTCCGGGGTCCCATGTTCCACTGCTGCCCTTTCCCATGCAGGGGCCAGGCTGGAGGGAGGGGAAGCAAAGGAGAGAAATCGGGGTCGCCAGAAGGGAGGGGCCGTTTCCCCCCATTTCCTAGGGGAGCCTCTGCATAGGGGGGAGGGGGAGGCTGGCCGCAAGCCCCCCTGCCGGCTCTGGGTGCAAGTTCGGGGCCCCGGGTGCGAGTACGGGAACTGGGGTGCTGCTTGCCCGTCTTTCCCCACGACCGCAAAGGGGCTCTGCCGGCAGACAAAGGAGGGAGACGCTGCAGGGAGGGAGGCGCAAGTGGGGTTGAGACGCAGCATTCGCGCCTTGTGCCCGATTGGGCCGTTGTTTCCCAAACCTCTTTGAAGTCTGGAACTTGAAGTCCACACATCTTCATTTGTCCGTATTTGGAAAAATGTGGATTAGGCTAAGACTTGGGGGACGTGTTTGTCGGAGTTGCATGAATCAGAAGGTCATGTTAGGCTGTCAGTGGTTCATTCATTCGGCTGTTCGTCCTCTGTGTATCGGATGGTGGCTTGTTAATTCAGGCTTCCCAAGTTCCCAAAGGGGTTTGGGCCAGAATGATTAATGGGGTTCTGATGTCTAAAGTTTTACTATAAGTTCTAATGTTGATTTATTGTCTTATGAAATCGATTTATATAGCTCTCATCTCAATTGCTGCTGTTTTCTGACCTGAGACATTTATTGTTTGTAGGATTGTTCTTAACTCACTTTTTTGAAATCATTAGAATAAATAACTAGGAAACAGAAATCCAAAACGTATTTTAATTGTGTTTCTCCAGTATTTTGAGTCTTTGGTAGAAGTTGATCAAGGATTCATCAGAATATGCCCCAAATGTAGAGAAGTAAAAGTATCTAATAGGATTCTTCACTTTCTTGCCTGACATTAGTGGTTTTATAAGAGTTGTTTCTTCTTATATTTTGGGGTGGAATGGATTGTTGTTAGTTAACTTAGTCACCCTGATTTCCTTGTACTTTTTTTGGGTTTCCCATTTTGGATATAGAAGCTGCAAATATTTAGTGCAGTATAGGTCACGGGTAGGCAACCTGGGCTCTTTTATGACTCGTGGACTTCAACTCCAAGAATGGAGTTGACGTCCACGAGTCATAAAAGAGCCCAGGTTGCCTACCCCTGGTATAGGTCATATCTTGCTCAATAGTAGTAACTGAGAGGGATCTCGGAGTCCTAGTGGACAATCACTTAAATATGAGCCAGCAGTGTGCTGCAGCTGCCAAAACAGAGAGCACAGTGCTAGGCTGTATTAACAGAGAATCAAGATCACGTACAGTGTTAATACCACTTTATAATGCCTTGGTAAGGCCACACTTGGAATACTGCATCCAGTTTTGGTCACCACGATGTAAAAAAGATGTTGAGACTCTAGAAATAGAACAGAGAAGAGCAACAAAGATGATTAGGGGACTGGAGGCTAAAACATATAAAGAACGGTTGCTGGAATTGGGTATGTCTAGTTTAAAGAAGAGAAGGACTAGGGGTGACATGATAGCAGTGTTCCGATATTTCAGGGGTTGCCACAAAGGAGAGGGAGTCAAGCTATTCTCCAAAGCACATGAGGCAGGACAAGAAGCAATGGATGGAAACTAATCAAAGAGAGAAGCAACCTAGAACTAAGGAGAAATTTCCTGACAGAACAATTAATCAGTGGAACAGCTTGCCTCCAGAAGTTGTGAATGCTCCAACACTGAAAATTTTTAACAAGAGACTGGACAACCATTTGTCCGAAATGGTATAGGGTTTCCTGCCTGAGCAGGGAGTTGGACTAGAAGACCTCCAAGGTCCCTTCCAACTCTATTATTATTATTATTATTATTATTATTATTATTATTATTATTATTATTATTATTATTATTATTATTATTATTATTATTATTATTATTATTATTATTATTATTATTATTATTATTACAGTTAAGAGGGTGGGTGAACATCACTTTAAGGTGTGTTCTTTTAAGCCATGTGTGCAATGTGAACTTTGCCCTTACGGTTGGTTACCCAGTTTTGAGTCAGGGCAAATTGTGTGAAGCAGCCTTCCTATTATAGTATGACTTTGTTCCCAAAAAGCAAGCACTGAAAAACAGGAATTGAGCATTCCAAGCCAAGGTCATTTCCTTGGGATTTTATTTGATGTGAACTCAACCTTCATGGCATCGTTAGAATGTTGTTCCTTCCCAGGATGATTTCACTCAGTATTATTCCATGTTAGAGTCTTCTTCCTTTTCCTCATTAAGGCCCCTGCCAAAAGGTAAACTTCTCTTTCTTGGGATGAGCCATTTTTGGAACTTCCTCCTTTTCTATTACAAACACACAAACTTAAAAATAAGAGTGAGGAACATCCTTAATACTGGTAAATATCTAATGCCTAAATGTCTCAATATGAAGCACAAGAAACGTGTCAAAATTCTGTATTTCATCCCAGTTTCTTAAGCACCCTGAGTTCTGGCATCTTGTATGATCCCTAAATGTAGGGTATATATGATCGTAAATGTGAAAAAAAGCTAACTTGCCCTTTCGGGGGGAAAAGAAATTGAAAATCCACCAAATATAAAACACTTGTTTTATAACCCAATATAAAATATTCCATGTCTTGATGTAATCTAGGACCATATTTTACACCACATTTGATGGACAGAGAGACACACAAATACCCAGAAGATCCATGTGCTTAATACCATTGCAATCCTTTACCAGCTTCTCTTTCAGGAGGAGGAATGTTGTTCATTGGTTAAGTCCACCACCTTCTCATTCTTTGATTTTATTTTATTTTCCATCTCAGATGCAGAAACTAGAGGCATCTCAACAACTTTTCTAACAACAAAAAGTCAACTCTTGGGCGAAGAGCTTGGATAGCCTTTATGGTCAGTTCGGCAGCTACCAGAATAGTCCTATGAATTGAAAGGTGTTTGGAGATCCACAAGATTCCTTCAGCCTGTATGGAATTTCCTTACAGGACAGACAAAGGATGCAGAAACAACCATTAGCAAGTGAGGGAACTGGAAAAGGCCCCTCTGCTGTTGAGCCTGGCATCTATGGAAAGATCTGGGCAAGACCTGGGTAGAAGATCCTGGAGAAGAAAACCACTATCCGTTCAGAGATTGAGCCCTGGAACTTCAGAAACATCCAGTACCAGGAGACTGAAGATCCCCAAGGACTTTGCAGCCGACTTCACAACTTTAATAGTCAATGGCTGAGGATAGAAAAGCACAGTAAAACCGAAATGTGGGACTTGGTTGTCCTGGAGCAGCTGCTGGCCTTTCTGCCCCCACAGATGGAAAACTGGTTGCGGGAGTGTGGAGCAGAGACCAGCTCCCAAGCGGTGGCCCTGGCTGAAGGCTTCCTCATGAGTCAGGCAGAGGAGCAGAAGGAGCAAGTCGAATTGCAGGTGAGAAACCTTCCCTACTTCTTTGGTCTTCATAATATGTGGAGATGTTTCACTAGTTCTTGCAGGACATTGTTCCATTATCCATTCTAGAAGGTAGACTGGAGACAGCTGTCCCTTTCTTACGTTCTAGGCTCATTGATTGATATTGGGGCATTGAAGTTTTTTAGAGAACAAGAATCCACTTTATGTTGTGTGATGTCTTATTCAAGTCTTTCACTCTGCAGACCAGAGATCCTATGCGAATGAGGAATTCATCGAATCCCCCTCAGGAGCTGTTTTTCAGGAGGGTCTATCAGGAATCCGCAAGTCAGGACATCTCAGATGGTAATCAAAAATCCACCCATTCCCAAGAGAGGTCCCAGCTGTCTTACCTTCTCTATATCTCTTCTTCTCTAGAATGCTTCCTCCTATTTTATTAATTTTCCTTTTAAAAATTCTGTCATCGTCACAGAGAAGAACAAAATAAATTTGACTCCTTTTCATGGTGGTGCTGAAAGAGTGGTTGAAGTTCCAACTCAAGTAAGAGAGGTACAATAAAACATAAAATGTTCTCAATGTTAGCATTTGCTGAATAGTGATCCTATTAGTAATTCTTTGAAGGCTTCTCAATAATAACTGAAATAATCACATTAACATCTTACAGTTTCTAAATCGCCTTGTTTATAAGAAAAATAATGTCACCAGGTTAAAAGATGAAGTAGACTGTTAAAATCCAAAGAGGGTGGGCAGATCAAGGCCCTTCAGCCTTTAGAGGAATTTCTAATACTCCAAATTGTGCCTGAAATTTGGAAGGAATGAGAAATGCTCTTCCCAAGCAGCTTTCCCTTTTTCAGCTATTGGGTTGGGGTACAAGGAGTGGATTCCTTGTAGTCTGAGGAGCAGCAGAAACAGGCCTTGTGTGCCTTTGTCTATTCATGACAGCCATGTAAATCCCCGGGTGCCTCTCATACAACTTTAATGAAGGTTTTGAGCATGGATAAGATTGTTTGTTCTGGAGACACCACAAGCCTTTTACTTAAATTGTTAAACGAACCCATCACCACAATCCCCGCATTTTCTTCTGCAAACACTGGTTTGATTGGAATGAGTGATAGGTGGGGATTCCAGTAGATGCTCTCTAGATGCTGAAAGTCTTGCTGATGGATGGGGACAGACAGGGAGACCCAGACGAAAAGTGTGATTAATTTCACTAAATGGCCTGAAATGTATATCTTTGCTTATCATCACTTAAACAATAGGACAGAGCTTGAAAATCTTCCTGATTTTTCTTTTGTTTTCTTCTCATTCAGGAGGGTCTTGTGTCCTTTGAGGAGGTGGCTGTGTATTTTTCCGATGAGGAGTGGTCTCTGCTGGATGCTGACCAAAAAGCCCTATATTGGGAAGTCATGCTGGAAAATCATAGGACCATGTCCTCTTTGGGTAAGAATATGCTACTCCCCAGTCAGAGTGTTTGGGAAGACTTTCTGTAATTAGATATATTAGCTCTTTTTATTATTATTATTTTATTAAAGGAATTTTATCAGAATAAAAACAATACAAACTTAGAAGTATAAATAAAGAAAATAACTGATTAATAAGAAAAAAGTATGATAAAATTAAGAAAGAGAAAAGACTAATAAGTTAAAATTTGTCCCCTGTGTCTTAAGGTTACATCATTGTTTCCCCCTTTACATAATTTACCCCTTCTAATCTTGAAACACAAGTTGATGACATTTTTTCTTTTTTTCAGCAAAGTCCATCGGGGGTCTCCAATCACTAATAAATATAAATACTATCCTTTGCCTAATCAGAGTCAATTTAGTCGTCATTGAGAATTCTGTCATCTTCCCCAACCAGTCCACCATTCTACTTATTGTAGAGCCCTTCAGCTTTATGTGTATAATAGTCTGACTATGGCTGTCATACTCAGAAACTATCTTCTATGACTTTTCATTAGTGCCAACATGAAGTGTTCTGATTTCAGTTGGATATTAATCTTTAAAGTTCTCTGTATCACTGAATGTCTTTGAATCCAAATTTTTCTAGCTTTTTTACAAGTCCACTAAAGCATGACAAAATGATCCTTTGTTTTGTCCACATTTCCAATGTTACTTTGAGGTACATTTATGAACTTTTGAATATTTTTCTGCTGATTTTCACATTGCTCAGCCTATTTAGAGGTTTTAGCAATTACATATTCATCTTTTCTATGCAATTGAGATTCAAATTCTGCTTTATGTTGTTGAATACTACAGTTCCCTTTAGCTAGAGTCTTTTTGATATGAAAAATACAGTTACATGTCTATGGAGATTCTCAGTCATCCAGGTCATAGTTGTCCCATAGGTACTTTTTCAAGAGGTAACTGGACTTTCTTCTGAATACAATAGAACAGAACAGAATAGAATAGAATCTGGAAGGGACCCTGGAGGTCTTCTAGTCCAGCCTGCTCAAGCAGGAGAACCTATAACATTTAAGACAAGTGACTGTCTAGCCTCTTCTTAAAAACCTCCAGTGATGGAATGCCCCAAACTTTTCATTTTCCAAAACTTTTCATTTTTCTTTTCTGTGAAGGTAATAATGGGGAGGAAAATGAAGATTCCGGGAAACTATTCCAAGTAATCAGTTGTGGATACAATACAAAGAACCCTACAATTCTAATGGAAGCAGAAAGCCATGAGAGAAACCAGTCAAATAATTGGAATCAGGAAAGTTCATCTTCCATTCATGCACCAATGAAAGCACCTGTGGCCCAACAAGGAAAAATAAAGAACAAATATATTGGAAAATGTATAAAACCATTCAAAGACAAATTTGATGTAAATGAACACAATCAAACCCAAACCAAAGCAGAAGATTATATATCTAGAGACAATGGAAAAAATTACAAATGGACCTTGTCTCTTCCTCATAAAAATGGGTCCCGTACATCTCAAAAAAGAACCCAGGCAGAAGAGAAGCCCTATAAATGCATGGAGTGTGGAAAGAGCTTTATTAAGAACCATCAACTTATCTATCATAAAAGGATCCACAAAGCAGAGAAAACATATAAATGCAAGGAGTGTGGGAAAAGCTTTACTAGTAACAGTCATCTTACATGTCATCAAATGATCCACACAGGGGAAAGGCCTTATAAATGCATGGAGTGTGGAAACAGCTTTACGAACAGTAGAGAACTTACTTCACATAAAAGGATCCACACAAGAGAGAAGCCCTACAAATGCACAGAGTGTGGAAAGTGCTTGAGCTCACTCAGAAATCTTTCTGTACATGAAACGATCCACACAGGGGAAAGGCCTTATAAATGCATGGTGTGTGGAAAGACCTTTATTCATACAACTCATCTTAGTTCACATACAAGGACCCACACAGGAGAGAAGCCCTATAAATGCATTCAGTGTGGAAAGAGCTTTACTCAAAGCAGCAATCTTACTTCCCATGAAAGGATCCACACAGGAGAGAAGCCCTATAAATGCATTCAGTGTGGAAAGAGCTTCACTTTTAGTACTTCTCTTACTTTGCATTATCGGATCCATACAGGTGAGAAGCCATATAAATGTATGGAGTGTGGAAAGAGTTTTACTCATAGGAGCAGTCTTGCTTGCCACAAAAGGATCCACACAGAGGAGAAGCCCTATAAATGCCTAGAGTGTGGAAAGAGCTTCCCTAAGAGCACTGACCTTATTTTCCATAAAAGGATCCACGCAGGGGGAAAGCCATATACATGCCTGGAGTGTGGAAAGAGCTTTGTTAAGAACTCTCAACTTATTTGCCATAGCAGGACACATACAGGGGAGAAGCCATATAAATGCATGGAGTGTGGTAAGGCTTTTATTACAAACAGTTATCTTAACTTCCACAAAAAAACCCACACAGGGGAGAAGCCTTATAAATGCATGGAATGTGGAAAGAGTTTTTCTACAAACAGTTATCTTAACACCCATAAAAGGACCCACACAGGGGAGAAGCCCTATAAATGCCTGGAGTGTGGAAAGAGCTTCACTTGTAGTACTTCTCTTACTTTCCATTACCGGTTACATAAAGGGCAGACATATAAATGCCTGGAATGTGGAAAGAGTTTTTCTACAAACAGTTATCTTAACATCCATAAAAGGACCCACACAGGGGAGAAAGCTTATAAATGCATTGAATGTGGAAAGATTTTTTCTACGAACAATTATCTTAACAAACATAAAAGGACCCATACAGGGGAGAAGCCGTACAAATGTATGGTGTGTGGAAAAGGTTTTATGATGAGCAGTCATGTTAAATACCATAAAAGGATCCACACAGGGGAGAAGCCACATAAATGCATGGAGTGTGGAAAGAGCTTTATTAAGAACTACCAACTTATTTACCATAATAGGACACATACCGGGGAGAAGCCATATAAATGCATAGAGTGTGGAAAATGCTTTTCTGTCTCTAGTAGTCTTACGCGCCATAAAAAGACTCACACAGGGGAGAAGCCTTATAAATGCATTGAATGTGGAAAGTGTTTTTCTACGAAGAATTATCTTAACACCCATAAAAGGATCCACACAGGGGAGAAGCCGTATAAATGTATGGTGTGTGGAAAAGGTTTTATTATGAATAGTTATCTTAACTCTCATAAAAGGACCACACAGTGTAAAAGCCCTATAAATCTGTGAAATGTGGAAACATCTTCAAGACCAATGGGCGAATGTTCCATATACAGATACATTTGGGTGATAATCTATTTAACTGTTAGGTTTAGTTGTTGAAATATATGCATTTCCTAATTACATCTACTGAATTTTTTGACTCTGACCTTCACAATTGGAAGCCCCAGAGTGATGAATTTACTAATGGAAACCAAATGCTACGCATTTTAATGATGAACAGTGGATTTTTCTAGCTACTGTCATTTGAAGGCCACCAATGCCGTTTCACTTAAAAAGGGAACATCTTTTTTTCTTCATGTTTATCCCATTTCCAATTGGATCATAATAAAGAAAGCCCAAATCCCCAATGAAACTTTATAAAAGTTTAATTTTTGAGAGCAAGCATCGGGCTGAGCTAGCAAAATGTCATTCCAGGCATACTATGGGAAAGGCATAAATCACGAAAGATGTCAGATGCCTATCTGCTTTCTTTGAAGCTCGCTAGCAACTGCCATAACTAGGAATGGGACAACTGCCAGAACTAGGAGAAAGGGGACATTTGGCAGGGGAAGAGCACTGGAAGCGGATTGCTGTGAGAATTTGGGGAGTATGGACATGAACAGGAGCCACTGGTGCCAAAGTGAGCCATCTTCCTGCCCTCAAGGACACCAGCCCTGGGAAAGGAATTTATAGCCGCTCCTGAGGCATCAGGTTGCTAAAACATTGGACCAGGATTGGATTGGACTGATCTAGCCAGGGGAAGGGCTTTGGACATTGGAGATTGCTTTCAATATATGGTTTTTGCTTGCGTTGCTTATGCTGCATTCGGTATCTCTAGTAAAAGTACCTTTTCTCTAACATCTATGGAATCAAGGGTCATTCTTTCCTAGGGAGTAAACTGTGGCCAGTCTGGCAAAAGAGTTGCAGAAATAATCACTAAATATGAATTATCAAAAAAGGTGTGATGCTAAAGAAGATACCTTATGAATGGAATGGTTTAAGTAGCCATTGTTTTACAGTTAAGCTTTTTATAGCTGTCAGTAGAAGTTATATAATGAATTGGAAGATGTTGAAATGGAAAACCTCTTGGGATATTGTGCTAAATTACAAAAATGTTCAAAAAGGAAACTGATGTGACAGTGTAACATCAGATCCTCTGTAACTTATGCTTAATCCTACAAAAACCCCATTGAATTTACAATCTCCACCTCAGTGTATTTAGTTTGGACAAGGGGCTCAGCTGAGAATGTATCCCAGTATTGAGTTGGAAAATGATTGGTCTAGGAGGGATGGGATCAGGCAGACATTTAATAGGTATTGCTTCCACAACAAGCAGAAGGAGCTGCATCTCCCTGATGCATCTCTTCAAGAGAGAACTTTTTAGATCTTTCTTCCTCTATAGCAGAAATGAGAATGGGAACTTCTGGACTGAGAAGGAATACGAAAAATAATCCAACTCTTTAGTCCATTGTGAAAAACAGCTAAGTCAATCAGTATGAATGGAGAAGGAGGGAACTTTTTTCGGTCAAAGGCCTGTCATGATGAGATAGAATAATCACATAGATAATTAGAGTGTGAAAAAGGTTTCTGGATGAAGAGATCCTGTCGCACAAAAAGGAGCCAGAATGACAAGAAGCCCCTGAAATGCATGTGCAAAAGACTTTCCAAGCAGTAGGACCATATTTTACCTTTCTATGGTGAGATGGGGGCTAAGAAAAAGTCTACATTTAATGTAAATGAAAATTTATATCACTGGTGCTGTATACAACAGCTGCAGTCTCTTCTTCACTGAGAGTTTGTTGTATAGAAGGGGAAAGCTCGCAACGAAGGAAAAATGCAATTTGTGGAGATCCAAGTATTGGTAAGAGACAGCTGAAATAACTGCAAGAAAAGAATGAGACTCCCATGAAAGCGCGCTTCACGCAGCTGGCCAAAGTTCAGAATTCCCCAAAGCAGCTCATGTAAGAGGATTATGCAAAGGAAGGGGAGAGGAAAGCTCCATGCCTATGGAGATTCTCAGACATTCAGGTCATGGATGTGCGAAAGGCAACTGGACTTTTTTCTATTTTCTTGCAAGACGTTTCATTTCTCATCCAAGAAGTATCTTCTGAAGAAGCATCTTTAGGAATGAAGATATTCCTTGGATAAGCAAAACCTTCAAGAAAATAAAAAGTCAAGTTGCCTTTTGAAAAATTCCTTTGGGATCGCTTGAGAAATCTACAATGGAGCGAAAAGGTTTTCATATATAAACATAGAGAAGATAGAGATAAAAATAGATTCCGTGTTTCCCCAAAAATAAGACCAGGTCTTATAATTTTTTGGGGAACCAAAAGATCCATTAGGTCTTATTTTGGGGGAATTTCTTACATTCAGCAGGCGAGTGCGCATAAGCGGGACGATGTTCGGTATAAACAGCAGGGCGTTGCCTGCGCATGGGGTGGAGACGCAGAGCTTCAATGAGCGGTGGCAATTGATCCAACCTCGGAGCGTGGGGGCGGACCATCTACTGGTTCTGAGAGAGTTCAGGAAAGGGGTGTGCGCATGCCATTCATGTGCCAGTCCCTGTGGCCCTTGGGCAGCGAGGGCAAGGGAGCAGGGGCGGCCAGGCAGATGCTCCTCTGGGCGGAGCAGTGGTTCTTTGCTGCTGTTGGGCGGCTGTCTTCCTGGTCCGGCACCACCGCCCAGCTGCTCTCACTTCTCCCAAGCACTTCTTTGCTAATCTGCTTTCCAGCTCGTGTTTCTCTGTTTCCGTCACATTTTTCCGCCTCTTCGTGCAAAGAAACAAAAGTTTGTGGGGCTAAAAAAAAAAAAAAGTTCAATCAGACCTTCCAACTTTGTGAGATCTTTTTTTTCACGAGAAATTGGAAGGTCTGATTGAACTTTTTTAGTTCCACAAACTTCTTTTGTTTCCCTGCATGTGGAGACGGAGAAACGTGACAGAGCTGGAAAGGAGGTTAGCAAAGAAATGCTTGTGGGAAGCTTCCCCTCGTGCCTTTGCCTCTGCCTGGGTGCTCAGCCTGCTAAACTTCACTTCTAGCCGGGCGATTGATTTAGCGAAGTAAATGCATGGGGAGAAAGGCGGGCACTGCAGTGAGACCAGGTTTTTTTTCCTCGCTATTGGATTTTTGCTGCCATACTGTTTAACTTTCTTTAAACTTTAGTTGATGCAGAATTGGAAGGTTCCGCATTCTGCATCAAGTAAACTTTAAATAAATTTATACAGTATGGCAGTGAAAATCCGCCAGCAGGTAAAAAACCCTCATTTTTTTGAGATGCCAGACTAGCGTGAATTCAATCCCCTTGCTTGCTGCAAAGCCAGATCGGAGCCCTCGGGCCGCTCCTTCCAGACAATTTCGGAGCCAGTCCAAAAGCAAAGGGAATGGTTCCCACCCACCCGATCTCTGTGGGGCTTGGTTTCCAAAGACCCTCTGCACAGGCTCCGGACAAACCGAGATCCAGGACTGAAAAAGCAGCAACAGGAGCGAAGGGCTGTTCAAAGGAGGAGGAGGAAGGAGAAAGTGGGAGAAGCCATTGAGCAGGTGAGGCATGACAGGTGTCAGGGTGTGATAGGCCTGGCTGCAGGGGCCCTTTGGCATGGTAAGCTGTTGTAGGACACGTGGGGCAGCTCTCCCCCACCTCCCACACTGCCTCGTGTCTAGCAACCAGATGGTGTGATGGAATGGGCAACCGGTGACCATGCAGGCTCTTAAGTAGGGCTTATTTTGGGGTAGGGCTTATATTAGGCCCAACACTAAAAATGAAGCTAAGTCTTCTTTTCGGGGTAGGGCTTATTTTGGGGGGGAAAGGGTAGGTCAAGCAAGACAGAAATAGCTGCTAACCTGTGGTAGGATAGGATAGGACAGGACAGGAGAGGAGCTGGAAGGGACTTTGGAGGTCTTCTAGTCCAGCCCCCTGCTCAAGCAGGAGAACCTATACCATCTCAGACAAGTGACTGTCTAGTCTCTTCTTAAAAACCTCCAGTGATGGAGCGCGCATGATTTCTGAAGGCAAGCTGTTCCACTGGTTAATTGACCTCACTGTTAGGAACTTTCTCCTTAATTCCAGGTTGCTTCTCTCCTTGATCAGTTTCCAACCATTGTTTCTTCTCCTGCCCTCTGGTGCTTTGGAGAATAATTCGATCCTCTCTTCTTTTTTGCAGCCCCTCAAATACTGGAATACTGCAATCATGTCACCCCTATTCTTTTCTTTAGAGTAGCCAAACCGAAGTCCTGCAGCCGTTCTTCGTATGTTTTAGTCTCCAGGCCTTTGATCATTAGTTGGTCTTCTCTGAACTTTTTCCAAGGTCTCAACATTTTTTTTGTAGTATGGTGACCAAAATTGTTTGCAGTATTCCATGTGTAGTCTCACCAGGGTTTTATAAAGCGATACTAATACTTTGTGATCTTGATTCTATGCCTGTTTATACAACCCAGGATTGTGCTACCTTTTTTTGGCGGCTGCTGCACATTACTAGCTCATAGTCAAGTGATCATCTACTAGAATTCTAAGATTCCTCTCACAGTTACTATTTTTGAGTCAGGTCTCACCTAATCTGTACTTATACCTCTCATTTTTCCTGCCTAAATGTAAAACTTTGCTTTTCTCCACATTAAAACTTATTTTGTTGGATAGGGCCCATTGTTCAAGTTTGTCAAGATCTTTTTGAATCCTCAACTTGTCTTCTGGGGTGTTGACTATTCCTGCCAGTTTAGTGTCATCTGCAAATTTCATGGGTTCCCCTTCTATTCCCTCATCTAAGTCATTGATAAAGATATTGAAGAGTACTGGGCCTAAGACTGAGCCTTGTGGTACCCCACTGCTTACTTCTCTCCGTGTGGATGTAGTACCATTGAGGTCTACTCGTTGAGTACAGTTTGTCAGCCAGCTACAAATCCATCTGGTGGTGATGTTGTCTATTCCACCTTTTCCTAGATTACCAAGCAGTAGATTGTGGTCTACTTTGTTGAATGCCTTACTGAAATGTAAGTATACTATGTCCACAGCGTTTCGCTGGTCTACTAATTTGGCCAGTTTATCAAAAAAGGAAGTAAGATTGGTTTGGTATGATCTGTTTTTAACAAACCCTTGCTGGCTACCAGTTATAACTTTGTTTGCTTCTAGTTGTTCGCAGATCTGTTTTTTGAGTACTTTTCCAAGATCTTCCCAGGTATTGATGTTAGACTGATTGGTTTCCTGGGTCTGTTTTTTCCCCCCTTTCTTGAAGATCGGAACCATATCAGCCCTTTTCCAATCCTCAGGTACTTCCCCACTGCTCCAGGATTTTTGAAACATATGGTGCAATGGTTCTGAGAGAATATCTTCCAGCTCCTTCAGACCTCTGGGATGTAATCTGTCGGGTCCTGGTGATTTATATTCGTCAATGTCGGATAGGTGTTCCCTTACCATTTTCTTGCTTAACAGGAAGAGAGTAAAATAAGCAAGGCCAGGTTAGCATTCAGTTTACAAGTAAGGAGTGGGAGTTTAAGTGTGTCTAATAAATGTTTTTGTGGGGAAAACAATTGCTGTCTTTGCATCTGCTTACTGTACAATAAGAAAAGCCCTAATAATTGTTAATAAGCAAATATAATTGGGAGAATTTTGAGCCTGAGTTTAGAGGCTCCTGCGGGATTGCACCTGTTTATTCAAATATTACTGCTGGATGATTCTGTGTCAAAATGGAGAGAAGGCACCAATTCCAGTTTTCTGCCAATTATTGTCCAATGTTTCATTACAAAAATGGAACAGAGTGGCAGTCAAAGAAAAATAGACAATAATTGTACTTTTTTTTTCATTCATGATCTAGCAACATCCCAGTTTCCTTAAATCAGTGGTGTTCATACTTGGCCTTTTTATGATTTGTGGACTTCAACTCCCAGAATTCCTTAGCCAGCGTGCCTGGTTGAGGGATTCTGGGAGTTGAAGTCCACAAGTCATAAAAAGGCCAAGTTTGAAGACCCCTGCCTTAAATTCTACAGAGAGCTTTCCTACTGAAATTTCCTGAGGGTGTTTACTATTCAACCCTTAAATAAAACACATTTCTCCTCTTCTTTTTCTCCCCTCAGTATTTTAATGATATGTTATCTTTTCCATAGTTGCTTTCCATCCTTTTGTAGTTCCAACTTTTCTCCAGTCACAGATAAGTCGCCGCTTCCCCCTTTTCATTTCTCCTCCAAGGAGCCTCGTTGTGAAGTAAAATTTCTGGAATATCCTCCAGTTTCAGCTTTCCCCCCACTTTGGAGCGGTTTTTTCTTTCCCTTCAGCGTCCTTTCCTGGGTCCAAAGCAGCTGCTCGGCTTTCCCGGTGATTCTGAGACACCCGGAGCCAAGAATTGGACAAGGGCAGCTGCAGATACAGAACCAGAGAAATAGAAATACATTTTCCCAGTTGTGGCTTCCCTGCCCATGTCCCATCTTCCTCCCCTTCAGGCTGGAATTCGCAACAACCGCAAGACAGAAATAGTGTTTCCCAGAGAGCCTCCTGGTCCTCGTCTTCTGACCGCCCATTAGTTTCTGAGAGGATTTAGGCCCATTTTGAGGCCTCCTCCAATCTCTGGGTAGCCTTCAGGTCGAGTCTTCTTGAGGGAAGCGAATTCAAATCCTCCAGAGATACTTTTTTTCTCCATGTCCACAAATGGTGCCTGGATAGGAAGATGGAAAAGACGCCGCCTCTGGAGACACCGAAGCCTTTGAGAGGGTCCTTTCCTTCTCCCATACTCATCATCCCTGCCCTCCTCCTCGCCTCAGACGCGCTCCTCTTTCCCGCCCTTTCGGGTAATGCTGACACTTCGCGCAGAGTCCACCAGAGAATACTTTCAGCCTCAGGAGGGAACTGGGCATGCGCAGGACTCCTCTGCTAGGGCAGAACACCCGTGTTGCCCGGAGAAATCGTAGCAAGAGGCTGCTCTTTCTGTTCCCCCCTCCCTCCGCTGTGATGCGGGGCGTTGAAAAGGAGACGCAGAAGCTGCTGAGAATCCCTGCGGGGAGGCGGAGCCCGACGAGACTCCCAATTTACCTGAGTGGCGGCTCTCCCCGTGCAAAGGGGTCCCGCGCTGGAAGCGAGCGTGGAGACGAGCCAAGTCTTCCCCCGAGGTGGGAGCCCGGGGTCCCATCTTCCGCTGCCGCCCTTTTCCATGCAGGGGCCCGGCAAGGGGGCGGGGGGGAGCAAAGAAGAGAAATGGGAGTCGCCAGAAAGGAGGGGCCGTTTCCCCCCATTTCCTGGGGCAGCCTCTGCATGGCGGGGGGAAGACGCGGCTGGCCGGAAGTCTCCCTGCCTGCTCCGGGTGCAAGTCCGGAGCCCCGGGTGGAGGACCGGGACTAGGGTGCTGCTTCCCCCGCCGTTCCCCACGACCTCAAAGGGGCTCTGCTGGCAGACAAAGGACGCAAGTGGGGCTGAGACGCAGCATTCGCATCCGGTGCCCGATTGGACCGGTGTTTCCCAAACCTTTCAAGCCTGGAAGTTGAAGTCCATATTTGTCTTCATTTGTCCGTATTTGGAAAAGTGTGCATTAGGCTAAGATGTGGGGAACGTGTTTGTCGGAGTTACATGAATCAGAAGGTCATGTTAGGCTGTCAATGGTTCATTCATTCGGTTGTTCGTCCTCTGTGTATCGGATGGTGGCTTGTTAATTCAGGCTTCTGAAGTTCCCAAAGGGGTTTGGGCCAGAATGATTAATGGGGTTCTGATGTCTAAAGTTTTACTATAAGTTCTAATGTTGATTTATTGTCTTATGAAATAGATTGATATAGATCTCATCTCAATTGCTGTTTTCTGACCTGAGACATTTATTGTTTGTAGGATTGTTCTTAACTCTAACTCTTCTTTGCAATCATTAGAACAAATAACCAGGAAATTGAAATCCAAAACATAATTTAAAGTATTTGTCCAGTAGTTTGAGTCTTTGATAGAAGTTGATCAAGAAGGATTTATCAGAATATGCCCCAGCTGTTAAAGTTCAAATACCTAATAGGATTGCTCACTTTCTTCCCTGATATTAGTGGTTTTATAAGATATTCTTCTTGTTATATTTTTTTTCAGGGGGGGGGATGGATTTACGCTTGTTAACTTAGTCACCCTGATTTCCTGGTACTTACTTTGGTTTTCCATTTTGGAAATAGAAGCTGCAAATCTTTAGTGCAATATAGGTACAGTATAGATAGGGTTTCCTGCCTGAGCAGGGGGTTGGACTAGAAGACCTCCAAGGTCCCTTCCAACTCTATTATTATTATTATTACAGTTGAGGGTGGGTGAACATCACATTAAGGTGTGTTCTTTCAAGCCCTGTGTTTCATGTGAACTTTGCCCTTATGGTTGCTTAACCAGTTTGGGGTCAGGGCAAATTGTGTGAAGCAGCCTTCCTGTTATAGTATGACTTTGTTCCCAAAAAGCGAGCACTGAAAAAGAGAACGTGAGCATCCTAAGCCAAGATCATTTCCTTGGCATTTCATTTGATGTGAACTGAACCTTCATGGCATTGTTAGAATGTTGTTCCTTACCAGGATTATTTCATTCAGCATTATCCATATTAGGGGTTTTCTTCCTTTTCCTCACTGACAAAAGGTAAATTTGGGATGAGCGATTTTTGGAACTTTCTCCTTTTCTCTATGGCTCCAATTACTTACAAACTTAAAAACATGAGTGAGTAACATCCTTAATACTGGTAAATGTCTAATGCCTAAATGTCTCAACACGGACAGGAAACGTGTATTGTGTATTTCATTCCAGTTTCTTAAGCACCTTGAGTTCTAGCATCTTGTATGATCCCTAATTGTAGGGTATATATGATCTTAAATGTGAAAAAATGCCCTTCGGGAAAAAAAGAAATTGAAAATCCACCAAATATAAAACATTTGTTTTATAATCCAATATAAAATATTCCATGTCTTGATGTAACCAGACCATATTTTACACCACACTTGATGGACAGACAAAACGAGAAATACCCAGAGGATCCATCTGCTGAATACCTATGCAATCCTTTACTAGCTTCACTTTCATGAGGAGGAATGTTGTTCAGTAGTTAAGTCTACCACCTTCTCATTCTTTGAATTTATTTTTTTTTCCATCTCAGATGCAGAAACTAGAGGCATCTCAACAACTTTTCTAACAACAAAAAGTCAACTCTTGGGCGAAGAGCTTGGATAGCCTTTGTGGTCAGTTCGGCAGCTACCAGAATAGTCCTATGAATTGAAAGGTGTTTGGAGATCCACAAGATTCCTTCAGCCTGTATGGAATTTCCTTACAGGACAGACAAAGGATGCAGAAACAACCATTAGCAAGTGAGGGAACTGGAAAAGGCTCCTCTGCTGTTGAGCCTGGCATCTATGGAAAGATCTGGGCAAGACCTGGGTAGAAGATCCTGGAGAAGAAAACCATCATCCGTTCAGAGATTGAGCCCTGGAACTTCAGAAACATCCAGTACCAGGAGACTGAAGATCCCCAAGGACTTTGCAGCCGACTTCACAACTTTTATAGTCAATGGCTGAGGTTAGAAAAGCACATTAAAACCCAAATGTGGGACTTGGTTGTCCTGGAGCAGCTGCTGGCCTTTCTGCCCCCACAGATGGAAAACTGGTTGCGGGAGTGTGGAGCAGAGACCAGCTCCCAAGCGGTGGCCCTGGCTGAAGGCTTCCTCATGAGTCAGGCAGAGGAGCAGAAGGAGCAAGTCGAATTGCAGGTGAGAAACCTTCCCTACTTCTTTGGTCTTCATAATATGTGGAGATGTTTCACTAGTTCTTGCAGGACATTGTTCCATTATCCATTCTAGAAGATAGACTGGAGACAGCTGTTCCTTTCTTACATTCTAGGCTCATTGATTGATATTGTGGGATTGAAGTTGTTTTTAGAGAACAAGAATCCACTTCATGTTGTGTGATGTCTTATTCAAGTCTTTCACTCTGCAGACCAGAGATCCTATGAGAATGAGGAATTCATCAAATCCCCCTCAGGAGCTGTTTTTCAGGAGGGTCTATCAGGAATCCGCAAGTCAGGACATCTCAGATGGTAATTAAAAAGCCACCCATTCCCAAGAGAGGTCCCAGCTGTCTTACCTTCACTATATCTCCTCTTCTGTAGAATGCCTCCTGCTGTTTTATTAATTTTCCTTTTAAAAATTCTGTCATCCTCACAGGGAAGAACAAAATAAATTTGACTCCTTTTTATGGTGGTGCTGAAAGAGCAGTTGAAGCTGCAACTCAAGTAAGAGAGGTACAATAAAACATAAAATGTTCTCAATGTTAGCGTTTGCTAAATAGAGATCCTATTAGTAATTCTTTGAAGGCTTCTCAGTAATAACTGAAATAATCACATTAACATCTTACAGTTTTTAAATCGCCTTGTTTATAAGAAAAATAATGGCACCAGGTTAAAAGACGAAGCAGACTGTTAAAATCCAAAGAGGGTGGGCAGATCAAGGCCCTTCAGCCTTTAGAGGAATTTCTAATACTCCGATTTGTGCCTGGAATTTGGGGCCAAACATTCCAGCTTTGGAAAGGATGAGAAATGCTCTTCCCAGGCAGCTTTCTCTTCTTCAGCCATTGGGTTGGGGTACAAGCAGTGGATTCCTTGTAATCTGAGAAGCAGCCGAAACAGGGGTTATGTTCCTTTGTCTATTGATGACAGTCATGTAAATGCCTGGGTGGCTCTCAAACAACTTTAATGAAGGTTTTGAGGATGGATAGGATTGTTTGTTCTGGAGACACCACAAGCCTCTTACTTAAATTGTTAAAAGAACCATCACCACAATCCCCGCCTTTTCTTCTGCAAACATTGGGTTGATTTGGATTGAGTGATGGGTGGGGTTTCCAGTAGATGCTCTCCAGATGCTGAAAGTCTTGCTGATGGATGGGAACAGATAGAGAGACAGACAGACAGACAGACCCAGACGAAAAATGGGATTCATTTCACTGAATGTCCTGAAATGTATATCTTTGCTTATAATCACTTAAACAATAGGACAGAGCTTGAAAATCTTCCTGATTTTTCTTTTGTTTTCTTCTCATTCAGGAGGGTCTTGTGTCCTTTGAGGAGGTGGCTGTGTATTTTTCCGATGAGGAGTGGTCTCAGCTGGATGCTGACCAAAAAGCCCTATATTGGGAAGTCATGCTGGAAAATCATAGGACCGTGGCCTCTTTGGGTAAGAATATGCTACTCCCCAGTCAGAGTGTTTGGTAAGACTTTCTGTAATTAAATATATTAGCTCTTTTTATTATTATTATTTTATTAAAGGAATTTTATCAGAATAAAAACAATACAAACTTTGAACTATAAATAAAGAAAATAGCTTTTCTGACTGCTGCTGCACACTGCTGGCTCATTTTCAAGTGATCATCCACTAGGACTCCAAGGTCCCTCTCACAGTTATTGTTTTTGAGCCAGGTCTCGCCTAATCTATACTTACATCTCTGATTTTTTTCTTTGAAGACATTTTGCTTCTTATCCAGGAAATTTCTTCAGCTCTGACTGGATGGTTGGGAATGGAAGGATTTATATTCCTTGCAGACAGCTAAACTCTTCAGCTGTGATGGGCTGCAGTTCCCATCACCTTCAGGAAGCCTGGGCAATGGAAACCTTAGGTCAGGCTCCTCGCAGCTGAAGCAGTCTGGTTCATCCAGGGTCAGGTTGGCCGTTGCATGAGACATGGCCCATCCCTGTCCTCCAGATCCGCCGCACATGCGGGGCAAGCTGCCCGCGACGGCCAACCTGACCCTGGGCGAGCCGGATTGCTTACAATAATAGGCTGCATGTTACTGGAGGACAACTGCAAAGAGCACGCGTGGATCCCTGCAGCTCCTGGAGGCTATGAGTGCTGTTTTTGGCTCTGCTCAGTTTCCCACCCTATCCCCGCCAACCCGATCTGGTGGGCAGGATTGCCTTCTGCCTTTGCCGCCGCTACATTGTCAGTGAAGTTTGTGTGCATCAGCCTCACTGTTTTCGGCGGCATTTCGGTGCCTGGCTGGCCGCTTCGAATTAGCTGCAGTGCGCCATGGAAAGAATGGCTGAGGTTTGGGGGATGGTGTATCCCTATTCGTATCACAGCCGCCGTCCAATTGCCATGCCACCTCTCTCGAGGGCAGCGTCACCTGCCAATGTGGCGGCGGGAAAGGTGAAAAGTAATCCTGGCCACCAGATCAGCCTAGCGGGGGTGGTGTGGGAAACTTAGTAGCACCAAAAACAGCGCTCGGAATCTCCAGGAGCTGCAGGGATCCGCGCGCGCCCTTTCCAGTCATCCTCCTGCAACGTGCAGCCTCTCCCTGTAAGCAATCCGGCTCACCCAGGGTCATGTTGGCCGTCGCGGGAGGCTCGTCCCATATGTGTGGCGGAGCTCGAGGATGGGGATGGGCCATGCCTCCCGCGACAGCCAACCTAACCTTGGGCAAGCCGGATTGCGAGGAGCCTGGCCTAAGGTTTCCATTGCCCAGGCTTCCTGAAGGTGATGGGAACTGCGGCCCACCGCAGCTGAAGAGTTTAGCTGAGCCGCCAAGTTGAATGCACCTGCAAAGCAGTGGTGTGCCCCGAGCAAGGAAGCATGAGGTTTGAGGGTGCAGGTGTATTTCCACGGCTCATGTGCAGAATTCACACTGCACCTTCCCATTGGCATTCAAGGAGGCTAATCGTAAATACAAAACATTTTTTTGAAAAATAAAGGGACAGGTAACAATATTGATGAATGTAAATGAAAAGGCAGTTTCCAAAGCCTTCCTCCCCAGTGAGTGAAACTTGAGTTGCCTGGGTGGAGGCGCCAGCTGTTGTGCCAAACTTCTTCCATTTGAGAATTATGGAGGCCACTTATAGTAGGAACCTTCAGTGCAGCAGAAATTTTATTGTAGCCTTTCCCAGATGTGTGCCTTGCAAAAATCTTGTCTCTGAGCTCCTCAGGCAGTTCCTTTGACCTCATGGCTCTTACTCTGCTACAGTATGCATTGTCAGCAGTGAGGCCTTCTATAGATAGCTGTGTGCCTTTCCAAATCATGTCCTGTCAATTTAATTTACCACAGGTGGACTCCAATCTAGGTGTAGAAGCATGTGAGCAATGATCAAGAGAAATAGGAGGCATGAATTTCACATGTTATTGCAAAGGGCCAGGTGTGCAAAGCTTGTCACATCATACCCCAAAAGTCTCAAGGCTATAAATGCTGCCAAAGGTGCTTCACCAAAGTACTGAATGAAGTGTCTGAATACTTATGCCAATGTGATATTTCAGTTTTTTCATTTTCATAAATGTACAGACATTTCTAAAATTCTTTTCACTTTGTCTTTATGGGGTACTGAATGTACCTTAATGAGAAAAAAATGATTTTCAACAACTGTAGAATCAAGGTGCAGCATAACAATTTGACAGAAACGAAGGGGGTCTGAATACTTTATGAATGCACTGTATATCATTTTTGCATTCTTGACTTAATTTGGTATTCCCACAGGTCAAATGCTAATGGCTCTCGAAATGTTATCCATGTCATTTCCTCCTGCTTTTTTTTTTTTTTTTGCTGAGAGCCATTTAGATGTTTTGGGGCACAGCCTAGGTTTATATCTGTTTTGTATTCTCAGTGTGGCATTTATAACATTACAGTTTTCAAATCTAGTTTGATCCTAAATTTATCATACCACAAATATGCATGACATCCAAACCTTTATAAAGCCTTTCTAGTTCTAAAATTCTCTTATTTCTGAGCAACTCCCATTTCTTATCCAAACCACACAGCAGACTACGAAGTACAATTTGAAATCAGGCAAACCAAATCTTCCCTTTTCCTTCGAACCATGGAGAATTTGATATTTAATTTATGGCTTTTCCCTTGCCATAGAACCCTAGATTCATCTTCAAAATTTTCAATTTTCTTTTCTTTTTGAAGGTAATAATGGGGAGGAAAATGAAGATTCCGGAAAACTATTCCAAGTAATCAGTTGTGGATACAATACAAAGAACCCTACAATTCTAATGGAAGCAGAAAGCCATGAGAGAAACCAGTCAAATAATTGGAATCAGGAAAGTTCATCTTCCATTCATCCACCAATGAAAGCACCTGTGGCCCAACAAGGAAAAATAAAGAACAAATATATTGGAAAATGTATAAAACCATTCAAAGACAAATTTGATGTAAATGAACACAATCAAACCCAAACCAAAGGAGAAGATTATATATCTAGAGACAATGGAAAAAATTACAAATGGACCTTGTCTTTTCCTCATAAAAATGGGTCCCGTACATCTCAAAAAAGAACCCAGGCAGAAGAGAATCCCTATAAATGCATGGAGTGTGGAAAGAGCTTTATTAAGAACCATCAACTTATCTATCATAAAAGGATCCACAAAGCAGAGAAAACATATAAATGCAAGGAGTGTGGGAAAAGCTTTACTAGTAACAGTCATCTTACATGTCATCAAATGATCCACACAGGGGAAAAGCCTTATAAATGCATGGAGTGTGGAAACAGCTTTACGAACAGTAGAGAACTTACTTCACATAAAAGGATCCACACAAGAGAGAAGCCCTACAAATGCACAGAGTGTGGAAAGTGCTTGAGCTCACTCAAAAATCTTTCTGTACATGAAACGATCCACACAGGGGAAAGGCCTTATAAATGCATGGTGTGTGGAAAGACCTTTATTCATACAACTCATCTTAGTTCACATACAGGGACCCACACAGGAGAGAAGCCCTATAAATGCATTCAGTGTGGAAAGAGCTTTACTCAAAGCAGCAATCTTACTTCCCATGAAAGGATCCACACAGGAGAGAAGCCCTATAAATGCATGGAGTGTGGAAAGAGCTTCACTTTTAGTACTTCTCTTACTTTGCATCATCGGATCCATACAGGTGAGAAGCCATATAAATGTATGGAATGTGGAAAGAGCTTTACTCATAGGAGCAGTCTTGCTTGCCACAAAAGGATCCACACAGAGGAGAAGCCCTATAAATGCCTAGTGTGTGGAAAGAGCTTCCCTAAGAGCACTGACCTTATTTTCCATAAAAGGATCCATGCAGGGGAAAAGCCATATACATGCCTGGAGTGTGGAAAGAGCTTTATTAGGAACTCTCAACTTATTTGCCATAGCAGGACCCACACAGGGGAGAAGCCCTATAAATGCATGGAATGTGGAAAGAGTTTTTCTACAAACAGTTATCTTAACACGCATAAAAGGACCCACACAGGGGAGAAGCCCTATAAATGCCTGGAGTGTGGAAAGAGTTTTTCTACAAATAGTTATCTTAACATCCATAAAAGGAGCCACAGAGGGGAGAAAGCTTATAAATGCATGGAATGTGGAAAGATTTTTTCTACGAACAATTATCTTAACAAACATAAAAGGACCCATACAGGGGAGAAGCCTTATAAATGTATGGTGTGTGGAAAAGGTTTTATGATAAACACTTATGTTAAATACCATAAAAGGATCCACACTGGGGAGAAGCCGTATAAATGCATGGAGTGTGGAAAGGGCTTTATTAAGAACTGCCAACTTATTTACCATAGTAGAATACATACCGGGGAGAAGCCATATAAATGCATAGAGTGTGGAAAATGCTTTTCTGTCTCTAGTAACCTTACCTGCCATAAAAAGATTCATACAGGGGAGAAGCCTTATAAATGCATTGAATGTGGAAAGTGTTTTTCTACGAAGAATTATTTTAACACCCATCAAAGGATCCACACAGGGGAGAAGCCGTATAAATGTATGGTGTGTGGAAAAGGTTTTATTACAAATAGTTATCTTAACTCCCATAGAAGGACCCACTCAGTTAGAAGCCCTATAAATCTCTAAAATGTGGAAAAATCTTCAAGAGGACCAATGGCCGATTGTTCCATATACAGATACATTTGGGCGATAATCTGTTTAACTGTTAGGTTTAGTTGTTGAAATATATGCATTTCCTAATTACATCTATTGAATTAGGAAAGGGGTTTTTTGACTCTGACCTTCACAATTGGAAACCTCAGAGTGATGAGTTTACTGTTTTAATTATGAACTGGATTTTGGTAGCTACTGTCATTTGAAGGCCACCGATGTCGTTTCACATAAATAAGAGAACATCTTTTTTCTTAATGTTTATCCCATTTCCAATTGGATCATAATAAAGAAAGCCCAGATCCCCAATGAAACTTATATAAAAGTTTAATTTTTGAGAGCAAGCATAGGACTTAGGTAGCAAAATGTCATTCCAGGCATCCTATGGGAAACGTATAAATCACGAAAGATGTCAGATGCCTATCTTCGCTTTCTTTGAAGCTCGCTAGCAATTGCCATAACTAGGAACAGGACAACTGCCATAACTAGGGGGAAGGGTTCATTTGGTAGAGGAAGAGCGCTGGAGGTGTTAAAGAATGGTGTGCGAATTTGGGGAGTATGGACATTAACAGGAACTAAAGGTACCAAACTCAGCCACTTATTTTTCTATGGTGAGATGAGGGCTAAGAAAAAGTCTTCATTTAATGTAAATGAAAATTTATATACAACAGGTGCAGCCTCTTCTTCACAGAGCTTGTTGTATAGAAGGGGAAAGCTGTTGTATAGAAGTAGAAAAATGCTATGTGTGAAGATCCAAGAATTGCTAAGAGACAGAACCGAAATAACTGCAAGAAAAGAATGAGACTCCCTGTCTGAAAATCCATGGAAGGGCGCTTCATGCAGCTGTCCAGGGTGCAGAATTTCCCAAAGCAGCTTCAGTATTAGAGGATTAAGCATTTGGAGGGGAGAAGAAAGCCCCTTGACAAATGCCTATGGAGATTCTCAAGGCATCCAGATCACGGACGTTTTCAAAAGACAACTGGACTTTTGTATTTTCTTGAAGACGTTTCACTTCTTATCCAAGAAGTATCTTCTGTTGTGAAGAAGCATCTTTAGAAATGAAGATACTCCTTGGATAAGAAGCGAAACCTTCAAGAAAATAAATAGTCACGTTGCCTTTTAAAAAATTGCCTTTGGGACCTCTTGAAATATCTACAGTGGAGCGAAAAAGGTTTTCATATATAAACATGGAGAGAGAAGATAGAGATAGAAATAGATACTGTGTTTCCCCCACAAATAAGACTGGGTTTTAAATTGATTGGGGGGGATCAAGAGACCCATTAGGTCTTATTTCTGGAGGATGTCTTGTATACAGCAGGTGATGAGCATGCATGGGCGGGATGATGTTCGGTAGAAAAAGCAGGGCATGGCCTACGCATGGGGTGGAGATGCAGAGCTTTGAAGTGCGGTGGCGATTGGGCCTACCTCGGAGCGTGTGGGTGGACCAACTACCGGTATGAGACAGTTCAGAAAGAGAGTGTGCGTGCCCTTCCCATGCCAGTCCAGCCCCTGCAACCCTGGGGCGCCCGTGCTGGGTGGCGGCGGGAAGTTGCGGCGGTGGCCAGGCCAATGCTCCTCCAGGTGGAGCGGGGGTCCTTTGCCCCAGGGATACAGGGAGGCTGTCTTCCTGGTCCAGCCCGCCCAAGAGGTGAGCAGGGAGGTGGCAGCCCTGGGTCAAAGTGCCAGCCAGAGGGTCAGGGAGAGTGCTGAAGCGAGTGGGCGTACTGCCTGCAGCGCCCTTGCTGGTTGCTCCTTGCCAACCAGAGCCAGAATGCTGCCGTGTTTCAGTGGAGGCCGGCCTTCCCTCCGCTTGGCCTGGGCAGCTGCTCGAGAGAAATGGACCCCTTTTAGCAGCTGGTGCCATTGGGGGCAGTTACTTTGCCACCTGCTTTCCAACTCCGTTGCATTTCTCTACCGCTGCGGAGCTGGACAGATTGCCGCACCATCACCCAGCTGCTCTCGCTTCCCCCAAGCATTTCTTTGCTAACCTTTCCAGCTCCATCATGTTTCTCTGTCTCCGTGGTATTTCTCTGCCTCTGTGTGCAGAGAAAGAAAAGTTTCGGGGGCTAAAAAAAAAAAAGTTCAATCAGACCTCCCACTTTCGCGAAAAACAAATTTTTTTTTTGCGAGAAGTTGGAAGGTCTGGTTGAATTTTCTTTTTTAGTCCGACAATTTTTTGTTTCCCTGCACGTGGAGGCGGAGAAACATGATGGAGATGGAGAAACGCGGCACAGCTGGAAAGGAAGTTAGCGAAGGAATGCTTGTGGGAAGCTCCCCCTCGTGCTTTTGCCTCTGCCTGCGCACTCTGCCTGCTAAACTTCACTTCTAGCTGGGTGATTGATTTAGCGAAGTAAAGGTACGGGGGGGGGGGGAAGGCGGGCAGTGCAGTGAGACCGGGTTTGTTTTCCTCGCTGCTGGATTTTTTGCTGCCATACTGTTTAACTTTCTTTAAAGTTTACTTGATGCAGAATGGGAAGGATCCGCATTCTGCATCAATAAACTTTAAAGAAAGTTATAAGGTATGGCAGCAAAAATCTGCCAGTGTGGAAGAAAAACCCAATTTTTTTGAGACGCCAGACTAGCGTGAATTCATGTGCCTTCAGTACCCTTGCTTGCTGCAAAGCCAGATTGGAGCCCTTGGGCCGCTCCTTCGAGCCCATTTCAGAGCTGGTCCAAAAGCGAAGGGAATGGTTCCCACCCTACCCGATCGCTGCGGGGCTTCATTTCCAAAGACCCTCTGCACAGACTGGACGAACCGAGATCAGGGACTGAAAAAGCAGCAACAGAAGCGAAAGGCTGTTCAAAGGAGGAGGAAGAAGGAGAAAGTGAGAGCAGGAAGGCGCGACAGGTGTCGGGGCATGGTAGGCCTGGCTGCAGGGGCCCTTCGGCATAGTAAGCTGTGTAGGGTACGTGGGGCAGCTCTCCCCCACCTCCCACTCCGCCTCGTGTCTAGCAACCAGATGGTGTGATGGAATGGGTGGCCAGCCGGCTATGCAAGCTCTTAACTAGGGCTTATTTTGGGGGGTAGGGCTTATATTAGGCCCAACACCAAAAATGAAGCTTTTGGGGGTATGTCTTGTTTTCGGGGGGGAATGGTAAATCAAGCAAGATAGAAATACCGTATTTTTCCGTGTATAAGACTGTATTTTTTCCTGCAAACACCCTGTTCAAAAATCAGGTGTGTCTTATACAAGTGCAGTGTCTTATACACGGAAAAATAATGGTAATCTCCACAACCCACGGCATGCCTGTGTGGGTTGCCATGTCGCCTGTTGCAGGTGTCAAGCCCCTGTGGGCTTACTACTTATGGGAGGGGGGAGGGGGCAAGATCGTCGGCCAGCCAAACTTCCAGATTTGCCGGCTCAGCTGTTCGGCGCGGAGAAACCCGCATGTCAGAGCGTCTTATACAAGGGTGCGTCTTATAGACGGAAAAATACGGTAGTTGCTACCCTGTGGTAATAGGAAGAGCCTAACACTGGGAAAGATTGAGGGCAATAGAAGAAGGGGACGACAGAGAATGAGGTGGCTGGATGGAGTCACTGAAGCAGTAGGCATGAGATTAAATGGACTCCAGAAGATGGTAGAGGAAGGAAGGTGTGGAGGAACTTTGTCCATGGGGTCGCGATGGGTCAGACACGACTTTGCAACTAACAACACAAATAAGCAAGGTGCCGTTAGGGTTAACTTTACAAGTAAGGAGTGGGAGTTTAAAGTGTGTCTAATAAAGGTTTTTGTGGGAAAAACAATTGCTGTTTTTGCATCTGCTTATTGTACAATAATAAAAGCCCTAATAATTGTTAATAGTCAAATATTTTTGGGAGGATTTGGGTGGGGGACAAACTTCAGAGTTTCAGAGGCTCCTGCTGAGTTGAAGCGGTTCATTCAAATATTACCCCTGGATGATTCTATGTCAAAATGGAGAAAAGGCACCAATTCCAGTTTTCTGCCAATTATTGTCCAATGTTTCATTACAAAAAAGGAACACAGAGTGACAGTCAAAGAAAAGTAGACAACAATTGTACTTTTCATTCATGATCCGGAGACATCCCAATTCCCTTAAACTCTACAAAGGACTTTCCTACTCATATTTCCTGAGGGTGTTTCCTATTCAACCCCCTAAATAAAACACATTTCCCCTCTTGTTTTTCTCCCCCATAGTGTTTGAATGTTATATTCTCTTTTCCGTAGTTATTTTCCATCCTGTCGTAGTTCAACCATTTCTCCAATCCCAGATGAGATGCTATTTCCCCGTTCTTCAAGGGCAGATTGTAGAAACATTACCAGAGAAATAGAAACATGGGAGAAATCTCCATTTTCCCGATTGTGGCTTCCCTGTCCGTGTCCCATTTTCCTCCTCTTCAGGCCAGAGTTCATAACAACCGCAAGACACAAATTGTGTTTCCCAGAGAGGCTCCTGGTCCTTGTTTTCTGACTGCCTGGCCATTTCTGAGAGAATTTGGGCCCCTTTTGAGGCCTCCAATCACTGCGGAGCCTTCAGGCAGCTGTTCTTGAGGGAAGTGAGTTCAAATCCTCCAGGGAGATTTTTTTCCACAGACGGTTCCTGGACAGGAAGATGGAGAAAATGCCACCTCTGGAGATACCGAAGCCTTTGTTAGGCAGAGAGCCATTGTTGTTGTTAGTTGTGAAGTCGTGTCCGACCCATCGCGACCCAATGGACAACGTTCCTCCAGGCCTTCCTGTCCTCTACCATCTTCTGGAGTCTATTTAAGTTCACGCCTACTGCTTCAGTGACTCCATCCAGCCACCTCATTCTTTGTCGTCCCCTTCTTCTATTTCCCTCAATCTTTCCCAGCATTAGGCTCTTCTCCAGTGAGTCTTTCCTTCTCATTAGGTGGCCAAAGTACTTGAGTTTCAACTTCAGGATCTGGCCTTCTAAAGAGCAATCAGGGTTGATCTCCTCTAGGACTGACCACTTTGATCGCCTTGCAGTCCAGGGGACTCGCAGGAGTCTTCTCCAGCACCATAGTTCAAAGGCTTCAATTCTTTGGCACTCAGCCTTTCTTATGGTCCAACTTTCACAGCCATACATTGCAACTGGGAAAACCATGGCCTTGACTATACGTACTTTTGTTGACAGGATGATGTCTCTGCTTTTTAGTATGCTGTCTAGATTTGCCTAGCTTTCCTCCCCAGGAGCAAGCGTCTTTTAATTTCTTGGCTGCAGTCCCCATCTGTGGTGATCTTGGAGCCCAGGAAAATAAAATCTGTCACTACCTCCATTTCTTCCCCATCTATTTGCCAGGAATTGAGAGGGCCGGATGCCATGATCTTGGTTTTCTTAATGTTGAGTTTCAAGCCAACTTTTGCACTCTCCTTCTTCACCCGCATCAAGAGGCTCTTTAGTTCCTCTTCACTTTCTGCCATTAGAGTGGTATCATCTGCATATCTTAGGTTGTTGATATTTCTCCCGGCAATCTTAATTCCAACTTTTGATTCATCTAGCCCTGACTTTCTCATGATGTGCTCTGCATATAAGTTAAATAGGCAGGGCGACAGAATACAGCCTTGCCGGACTTTCCCAATTTTGAACCAATCAGTGGTTCCGTGTCCAGTTCTCACTGTTGCTTCTTGACCCGCATATAGGTTTCTCAAGAGACAAATAAGATGGTCTGGTACTCCCATCTCTTTAAGAACTTGCCACAATTTGTTGTGATCCACACATTCAAAGGCTTTAGCATAGTCAATGAAGCAGAAGTAGATGTTTTTCTGGAACTCCATAGCTTTCTCCATGATCCAGCGTATGTTGGCAATTTGATCTCTAGTTTCTCTGCCTCTTCGAAATCCTGCCTGTACTTCTGGAAGTTCTCGATCCACATACTGCTGGAGTCTAGCTTGTAGGATTTTAAGCATAACTTTACTTGCATGTGAAATGAGTGCAATGGTGTGATAGTTTGAACATTCTTTGGCATTGCCTTTCTTTGGAATTGGAATATAAACTGACCTTTTCCAATCCTGTGGCCACTGTTGAGTTTTCCAAATTTGCTGGCAAATTGAGTGTAGCACTTTTACTGCATCATCTTTTAAGATTTTGAATAGCTCAGTTGGAATACTGTCACCTCCACTAGCTTTGTTGTTGCTCAGCTTTCCTAAGGCCCATTTCACTTCACATTCTAGGACCGTGGTGGCGAACCTATGGCACGCGTGCCACAGGTGGCACGCAGAGCCCTCTCTGTGGGCACGCGCGCCGTCGCCCCAGTCCTAGGCCTTCAGCTGGGTTTTATAAAACCTTTTCGCTTTAGGCCTCCGCCGTCGTGTGCAAAAAAAACCCCAGGTTCAATCAATCAATTTCAACTTTTCGCGGGAAAAAAAAGATCTCGCAAAGTTGGAATTGATTGATTGAACTTTTTAATCCGACCCAGTCTGCTGTTAGCACCGCAGCCACGGCCACCCAATAGGCCGCACCCACCCAATGGGCCACGCCCACCTGGCACCCAACTATACATAAGTAGGTTTGGGGTTGCAGTTTGGGCACTCGGTCTCTAAAAGGTTCACCATCACTGTTCTAGGATGTCTGGCTCGAGGTCAGTGACCACCCCATCGTGGTTATCAGGGACGCTAAGCTCATTCTTGTATAGTTCTTCTGTGTAATTTTGCCACCTTTTCTTAATCTCTTCTGCCTCTGTTAGGTCCCTGCCATTTTGGTCCTTTATCATGCCCATCTTTGCATGAAACGTTCCCTTCATATCTCCAATTTTCTTGAAGAGATCTCTGGTTTTCCCTATTCTATTGTTTTCTTCTATTTCTTTGCACTGTTCATTTAAGAGGGCATTCTTATCTCTTCTAGCTATTCTCTGGAATTCTGCATTCAATTGGGTATATCTTTCTCTTTCTCCCTTGCCTTTCGCTTCCCTTCTTTCCTCAGCTATTTGCAAAGCTTCCTCAGACAGCCATTTTGCTTTCTTGCATTTCTTTTTCTTTGGGATAGTTTTAGTTGCTACCTCTTGTACAATGTTGCGAACCTCCGTCCATAGTTCTTCAGGCACTGTGTCTATCAGATCTAATTCCTTAAATCTATTTGTCACCTCTACTGTATATTCATCAGGGATATGATTTAGTTCATACCTGAGTGGCCTAGTGTTTTCCCTATTTTCTTCAATTTAAGCCTAAATTTTGTAACGAGAAGCTCATGATCTGAGCCACAGTCAGCTCCTGGTCTTGTTTTTACTGACTGTATAGAGCTTCTCCATCTTTGGCTGTAGAGCACGTGGTCAATCTGATTTCTGTGTTGACCATCTGGTGATGTCCATGTGTAGAGCCATCTCTTGGGCTGTTGGAAAAGAGTGTTTGCTATGACCATCGTATTCTCTTGACAAAATTCTATCAGCCTGTGCCCTGCTTCATTTTGTACTCCAAGGCCAAACTTGCCTGTTATTCCAGTTATCTTTTGGCTTCCTACTTTAGCATTCCAATTCCCCATGATGATAAGGACATCGTTTTTTGGTGTTGGTTCTATAAGGTGCTGTAGGGCTTCATAGAACTGGTCAATTTCATCCTCTTCAGCACCAGTGGTTGGGGAATAGACTTGGACTACTGTGATATTGAATGGTTTGCCGTGGATTTGCACTGAGATCATTCTGTCATTTTGGGAATTGTATCCCAGTATTGCTTTTCCTACTCTTTTATTGACTATGAAGGCTACTCCATTTCTTCTGAGGGATTCTTGCCCGCAGTGGTATACCTGATGGTCCTCTGAATTAAATTCACCCATACCTGTCCATTTTAGTTCACTGATTCCTAAGATGTCGATGTTCAGTCTTGTCATCTCTTGTTTGACCACGTCCAGTTTGCCTTGATTCGTGGATCTTACATTCCAGGTTCCTATGGAGAAAAGATCTTTACAGCATCGGACTTTCCTTTCACCACTAGATGCATCCACAGCTGAGTGTCCTTTCGGCTTTGGCCCAGTCGCTTCACTCTTTCTGGCGCTACTAGTACTAGCCCTCTGCTCTTCCCCAGTAGCATATTGGACCCCTTCCGACCTGAGGGGCTCATCCTCCAGCGTCATATCTTTTTGCCTTTTGGTACTTGTCCATGGGGTTTTTGTGGCAAAGATACTGGAGTGGGTTGCCATTTCCTTCTCCAGTGGATCACATTTTGTCAGGACTCTCTGCTACGACCTGTCCGTCTTGGGTGGCCCTGCACAGCATAGCTCATAGCTTCACTGAGTTACGCAAGCCCCTTCGCCACGACAAGGCAGTAATCCATGAAGGAGAGAGAGCCATTCCCTTTCGGGGAATGCTGGCACTTTGCGCAGAGCCCACCAGAGGGCGCTCTCAGCCTCAAGAAGGAATTGAGCATGCGCTATAGGTCAGAACACCCGTGTTGCCCGGAGAAATCGTAGCAAGAGGCTGCTCTTTCTATTTCCCCCTCCCTCCGCTGAGAGGCGGGGGCGGGGCTTTGACGGGAAGCGCAGAGGCTGCCGGGAAGCCTTGAGGGGAGGTGTATCCCGTCGAGACTCTCGAGTTCAGTGAATGGCGGCTCTTCCCGTGCAAAGGGGTCCCGCGCTGAAGGCGAGCGTGGAGACGGGCCAAGTCTTCCCCCGGAGTGGGAGTCCGGGGTCCCATGATCCCCTGCCGCTCTTTCCCATGCTTTGACCGGGCGGAGGGGGGGAGCAAAGGAGAGAAATGGGGGTCGCTAGAAGGGAGGGGCCGTTTCCCCGCATTTCCTGGGGGAGTCTCTGCATGGGAGGCTGGTCCGAAGTCCCCCTGCCGGGTGTGGGTGCAAGTCCGGGGCCCCGGGTGGGAGGACCGGGACTGGGGTGCTGCTTCCCCCGCCTTTCCCGCCGACCTGAAAGGGGCTCTGCCGGCAGATAAAGGAGGGAGGCGCAAGTGGGGCTGATACGCAGCATTCGCACCCGGTGCCCGATTGGACCGGTGTTTCCCAAACCTCTTTGAAGTTCGGAACTTGAAGTCCATATTTGCCTTCATTTGTCCGTCTTTGGAAAAGCGTGAATTAGGCTAAGAAGTGGGGAACGTGTTTGTCGGAGTTGCATGAATCAAAAGGTCATGTTAGGCTGTCAATGGTTCATTCATTCGGCTGTTCCCCCTCTGTGTATCGGATGGTGGCTTGTTAATTCAGGCTTCTCAAGTTCCCAAAGGGGTTTGGGCCAGAATGATTAATGGGGTTCTGCTGATTATCTTCTTGTTATTTTATTCTTTGGGGATGGATTTTCGCTAGTTAAATTAGACATCCTGTTTTCCTGGTACTTTCTTTGGTTTTCCATTTTGGATATGTAAACTGCAAATCTTTAGTGTTTATTCTGGAGACAAAGAATAAACTAAGATCAGATCCTCCACGCTTAAGAGGGTGGGTGAACATCACTTTACGGAAGTAGTCTTCAAACTTGGCCCATTTATGATTTGTGGACTTCAACTCCCAGAATTCCCCAGCCAGTGTGCCTGGCTGAGGAATTCTGGGAGTTGAAGTCCAGAAGTCATAAAACGGCCAAGTTTGAAGACCCCTGCCTTAAAGTGTGTTCTTTCATGCCTGTGTTTCATGTGAACTTTGCCTATCCAGTTGGTTAACCAGTTTGGAGTCAGAGCAAATTGTGTGAAGCAGCCTTCGTGTTGTAGTATGACTTTGTTCCCAAAAAGCAAGTGCTGAAAAACAGAACGTGGGCATCCTAAACCAGGGTCATTTCCTTGGCATTTCATTTGATGTGAACACAACAATCTTTATGGCATCCTTTGAAAGTTGTTCCTTCACAGAATCATTTCCCTCATTATTATTCTATGTTAGGGGTCTTCTTCCTTTTCCTCATTAAGACCCCTGACCAAAGGTAAACTTTTCTTTCTTGAGATGAGCCATTTTTGGAAATTCCTCCTTCTTCTCTATGGTTCCAGTTATTTACAACCATACAAAGTTAAAAACAAGAATGAGGAACATCCTTAAAGAATGTCTAATGCCTAAATGTCTCAATATGAAGCACAAGAAATGTGTCAAAATTCTCTATTCCATTCCAGTTTATTAAGCTCCTTGAGTTCTGGCATCTTGTATGATCCCTAAGTGTAGGGTATATATGATCTTAAATTTGAAAAAAAAAAAAAAGTTAGACTACACTTTGGGGGAAAAGGAAATAGAAAATCCTCCAAATATAAAACATTTGTTTTATAATCCAATATAAAATATTCCATGTGTTGATGTAAGCTAGGACCATATTTTACACCACACTTGATGGAGAGACAGAAACACAAATACCCAGAGGATCCATCTGCTCAATACCACTGCAGTCCTTTACCAGCTTTGCTTTCATGAGGATGAATGTTGTTCAGTGGTTAAGTCCACCACCTTCTCATTTTTTTCAATTTATTTTCTTTTCCATCTCAGATGCAGAAACTAGAATCATCTCAACAATCTTCCTAACAACAAAAAGTTAATCCTTGAGTGAAGAGGCCTGGATAGCCTTTGAGGTCAATCCTGCAGCTACCGGAATAGTCCTATGAATTGAAAGGTGTTTGGAGATGCACAGGATTCCTCCGACCTACCTGGAATTTCCTTACAGGACAGACAAAGGATGCAGAAACAACCATTAGCAAGTGAGGGAACTGGAAAAGGACCCTCTGTTGTTGAGCCTGGCAGCTGTGGGAAGGTCTGGGCAAAAACTGAGCAGAGGTTCCTGGAGGAGAAAACCATTCTCCATTCAGAGATTCAGCCCTGCAACTTCAGAAACATCCAATATCAGGAGATTGATGGTCCCCGAGGACTTTGCAGCCGACTCCACAACTTTTATAGTCAATGGCTGAGACCAGAAAAGCACACCAAAGCCCAGATGTTGGACCTGGTTGTTCTGGAGCAGCTCCTGACCCTTCTGCCCCCACAGATGGAAAACTGGTTGCGGGAGTGTGGAGCAGAGACCAGCTCCCAAGCGGTGGCCCTGGCGGAAGGCTTCCTCATGAGTCAGGCAGAGGAGCAGAAGGAGCAAGTCGAATTGCAGGTGAGAGACCTTCACCTTGGAAATCCAGAAGGGAATAAAAAATGTTTGAATTTTTCACCCCTCCCTTCCATACTTCTCTGCTTTTCATAATATGTGGAGATGTTTCGCTAGTTCTTGCAGGACATTGTTCCATTATCCATTCTAGAAGATAGACTGGAGATAGCTGTTCCTTTCTTACATTCTAGGCTCATTGATTGATATTGGGGCATTGAAGTTGTTTTTAGAGAACAAGAATCCACTTTATGTTGTGTGATGTCTTATTCAGGTCTTTCCCTCTGCAGACCAGAGATCCTATGAGAATCAGGAATCCATCAAATCCCCGTCAGGAGCTGTTTTTCAGGAGGGTCTATCAGGAATCCGCAACTCAGGACATCTCAGATGGTAATCAAAAATCCATCCATTCCCAAGAGAGGTCCCAGCTGTCTTACCTTCTCTATATCTCCTCTTCTGTAGAATGCCTCCTGTTGTTTTATTAATTATCCATTTAAAAATTCTGTCTCCCTCACAGGGAAGAATAGAACGAATTTGACTCCTTTCTATGGTGCTGCTGAAAGAGTGTTTGAAGTTCCAACTCAAGTAAGAGAGGTATAATAAAACATAAAATGTTCTCAATGTTAGCATTTTCTGAATAGTAATCCTATTAGCAATTCTTTGGCATGGAATTGTGCAATAACGGAAAAAATCGCATTGGCACCTTACAGCTTCTAAAACGCCTTGTTTATAGCCAGTGATAAGAAAAATAATGGCACCAGGTTAAAAGATGAAGCAGGCTGTTAAAATCCAAAGAGGGTGGGCAGATCAAGGCCCTTCAGCCTTTAAAGGAATTTCTAATACTCCGATTTGTGCCTGGAATTTGGGGCCAAACAATCCAGCTTTGGAAAGGATGAGAAATGCTCTTCCCAGGCAGGTTTCTCTTCTTCAGCCATTGGGTTGGGGTACAAGCAGTGGATTCCTTGTAATCTGAGGAGCAGCAGAAACAGGGCTTGTGTGCCTTTGTCTACTCATGACAGCCATGTAAATTCCTGGGTGCCTCTCAAACAACTTTAATGAAGGCTTTGAGCATGGATAGGATTGTTTGCTCTGGGGACACCACAAGCCTTTTACTGAATTGGTAGAAAGAACCACCACCAACCGCATTTTCATCTGCAAACATTGGGTTGATTGGATTGAGTGATGGGTGGGGTTTCCAAGGCCCATTCCAGTTGATTCTCTCCAGAGCTGAAAGTCTTGCCGATGGATGGGGACAGACAGGCAGACCCAGACGAAAAGTGTGATTAATTTCACTAAATGGCCTGAAATGTATATCTTTGCTTATCATCACTTAAATAATAGGACAGATCTTGAAAATCCTCCTGATTTTTGTTCTGTTTTCTTCTCATTCAGGAGGGTCTTGTGTCCTTTAAGGAGGTGGCTGTGTATTTCTCCGAAGAGGAGTGGTCTCAGCTGGATGCTGACCAAAAAGCACTGCATCGGGAAGTCATGCTGGAAAATCATAGGAACGTGGCCTCTTTGGGTAAGAATATGCTAGTCCCCAGTCAGAGTGTTTGGGAATATGTTCTGTAATTAGATGTATTAGCTCTTTTTATTAAAGGAATGTTATCAGAATAAAAACAGTAACAACTTTGAAGTGTAAATGAAGAAAATAATTGATTAATAAATAAAGAAGTATTATAAAATTAAGAAAAGAAAGAGAAAAAACAAAGTAATGAAGTTAAAATTTGTCCCCTGTTTCTAAGGTTACATCATTGTTTCCCCCTTTACATAATTTATCCATTCTAATCTTTGAACACAAGTTTGATGACAAGGTCATTTTTTCTTTTTTTCAGCAAAGTACATTGGGGGTTTCCATTCAGTAATAAATATAGATACTACCCTTATCTTAATCAGAGTCAATTTAGTCATCATTGAGAATTCTTGACTTAATTTGGTATTCCCACAGGTCAACTGCTAATGGCTCTTGAAATGTTATCCATGTCATTTCTACTGCTTTTTTTTCTTTTTCTGAGAGCCATTTAGATGTTTTGGGGCACAGCCTAAGTTTATATCTGTTTTGTGTTCTCAGTGTGGCATTTATAACATTACAGTTTTCAAATCTAGTTTGATCCTAAATTTATCGTACCACAAATATGCATGACATCCAAACCTTTATAAAGCCTTTCTAGTTCTAAAATTCTCTTATTTCTGAGCAACTCCCATTTCTTATCCAAACCACACAGCAGACTACAAAGTACAATTTGAAATCAGGCAAACCAAATCTTCCCTTTTCCTCCGAACCATGGAGAATTTGATATTTAATTTATGGCTTTTCCCTTGCCATAGAACCCTAGATTGATCTTCAAAATTTTCAATTTTCTTTTCTTTTTGAAGGTAATAATGGGGAGGAAAATGAAGATTCCGGAAAACTATTCCAAGTAATCTGTTGTGGATACAATACAAAGAACCCTACAATTCTAATGGAAGCAGAAAGCCATGAGAGAAACCAGTCAAATAATTGGAATCAGGAAAGTTCATCTTCCATTCATCCACCAATGAAAGCACCTGTGGCCCAACAAGGAAAAATAAAGAACAAATATATTGGAAAATGTATAAAACCATTCAAAGACAAATTTGATGTAAATGAACACAATCAAACCCAAACCAAAGAAGAAGATTATATATCTAGAGACAATGGAAAAAATTACAAATGGACCTTGTCTCTTCCTCATAAAAATGGGTCCCGTACATCTCAAAAACGAACCCAGGCAGAAGAGAAGCCCTATAAATGCATGGAGTGTGGAAAGAGCTTTATTAAGAACCATCAACTTATCTATCATAAAAGGATCCACAAAGCAGAGAAAACATATAAATGCAAGGAGTGTGGGAAAAGCTTTACTAGTAACAGTCATCTTACATGTCATCAAATGATCCACACAGGGGAAAGGCCTTATAAATGCATGGAGTGTGGAAACAGCTTTACGAACAGTAGAGAACTTACTTCACATAAAAGGATCCACACAAGAGAGAAGCCCTACAAATGCACAGAGTGTGGAAAGTGCTTGAGCTCACTCAGAAATCTTTCTGTACATGAAACGATCCACACAGGGGAAAGGTCTTATAAATGCATGGTGTGCGGAAAGACCTTTATTCATGCAACTCATCTTAGTTCACATACAAGGACCCACACAGGAGAGAAGCCCTATAAATGCATTCAGTGTGGAAAGAGCTTTACTCAAAGCAGCAATCTTACTTCCCATGAAAGGATCCACACAGGAGAGAAGCCCTATAAATGCATGGAGTGTGGAAAGAGCTTCACTTTTAGTACTTCTCTTACTTTCCATCATCGGATCCATACAGGTGAGAATCCATATAAATGTATGGAGTGTGGAAAGAGCTTTACTCATAGGAGCAGTCTTGCTTGCCACAAAAGGATACACACAGAGGAGAAGCCCTATAAATGCCTAGTGTGTGAAAAGAGCTTTCCTAAGAACAGTGACCTTATTTTCCATAAAAGGATCCATGCAGGGGGAAAGCCATATACATGCCTGGAGTGTGGAAAGAGCTTTATTAAGAACTCTGAACTTACTTACCATAGCAGGATACATACAGGGGAGAAGCCTTATAAATGCATGGAATGTGGTAAGGCTTTTATTACAAATAGTTATCTTAAGTTCCACAAAAAAATCCACACAGGGGAGAAGCCTTATAAATGCATGGAATGTGGAAAGAGTTTTTCTACGAACAGTTATCTTAACACCCATAAAAGGACCCACACAGGGGAGAAGCCCTATAAATGCATGGAATGTGGAAAGATTTTTTCTACGAACAATTATCTTAACAAACATAAAAGGACCCATACAGGGGAGAAGCCGTACAAATGTATGGTGTGTGGAAAAGGTTTTATGATGAACACTTATGTTAAATACCATAAAAGGATCCACACTGGGGAGAAGCCGTATAAATGCATGCAGTGTGGAAAGAGCTTTATTAAGAACTGCCAACTTATTTACCATAGTAGAATACATACCGGGGAGAAGCCATATAAATGCATAGAGTGTGGAAAATGCTTTTCTGTCTCTAGTAACCTTACCTGCCATAAAAAGATTCACACAGGGGAGAAGCCTTATAAATGCATTGAATGTGGAAAGTGTTTTTCTAGGAAGAATTATCTTAACACCCATCAAAGGATCCACACAGGGGAGAAGCCGTATAAATGTATGGTGTGTGGAAAAGGTTTTATTACAAATAGTTATCTTAACTCCCATAAAAGGACCCACTCAGAAGCCCTATAAATCTCTAAAATGTGGAAAAATCTTCAAGAGGACCAATGGCCGAATGTTCCATATACAGATACATTTGGGCGATAATCTGTTTTAACTGTTAGGTTTAGTTGTTGAAATATATGCATTTCCTAATTACATCTATTGAATTAGGGAAGGGGTTTTTTGACTCTGACCTTCACAATTGGAAACCTCAGAGTGATGAGTTTACTGTTTTAATTATGAACAGTGGATTTTGGTAGCTACTGTCATTTGAAGGCCACCGATGCCGTTTCACGTCAATAAGAGAACATCTTTTTTCTTAATGTTTATCCCATTTCCAATTGGATCATAATAAAGAAAGCCCAGATCCCCAATGAAACTTATATAAAAGTTTAATTTTTGAGAGCAAGCATAGGGCTTAGCAAAATGTCATTCCAGGCATACTATGGGAAACGTATCAATCACGAAAGATGTCAGATGCCTATCTTCGCTTTCTTTGAAGCTCGCTAGCAATTGCCATAACTAGGAACAGGACAACTGCCATAACTAGGGGGAAGGGTTCATTTGGTAGAGGAAGAGCGCTGGAGGTGTTAAAGAATGGTGTGAGAATTTGGGGAGTATGGACATTAACTAAAGGAACTAAAGGTACCAAACTCAGCCACCTGCCTGCCCTCAAGGACACCAGCCCTGGGAAAGGAATTGATAGCCGCTCCTGAGGCATCGAGTTGAGTTGCTAAAACATCGGACCTGGATTGGATTGGACTGATCTAGCCAGGGGAAGGACTTTGGACATTGGATATTGCTTTCAATATACAGCCAGAATGACGAGAAGCCCCTGAAATTCATGTGCAAAAGACTTTCCAAGCATTAGGACAATATTTTATTTTTCTATGGTGAGATGAGGGCTAAGAAAAAGTCTTCATTTAATGTAAATGAAAATTTATATACAACAGGTGCAGCCTCTTCTTCACTGAGAGTTTGTTGTATAGAAGGGGAAATCTGTTGTATAGAAGTAGAAAAATGCTATGTGTGGAGATCCAAGAATTGCTAAGAGACAGAACCAAAATAACTGCAAGAAAAGAATGAGACTCCCTGTCTGAAAATCCATGGAAGGGCGCTTCATGCAGCTGTCCAGGGTGCAGAATTTCCCAAAGCAGCTTCAGTATTAGAGGATTAAGCATTTGGAGGGGAGAAGAAAGCCCCTTGACAAATGCCTATGGAGATTCTCAGACATTCAGATCATGGATGTTCCAAAGGTACTTTTTCAAAAGACAACTGGACTTTTGTATTTTCTTGAAGACGTTTCACTTCTTATCCAAGAAGTATCTTCTGTTGTGAAGAAGCATCTTTAGAAATGAAGATACTCCTTGGATAAGAAGCGAAACCTTCAAGAAAAGTTGCCTTTTAAAAAATTGCCTTTGGGACCTCTTGAAATATCTACAGTGGAGTGAAAAGGGTTTTCATATAAACATGGAGAGAGAAGATAGAGATAGAAATAGATACCGTGTTTCCCCCACAAATAAGACTGGGTTTTAAATTGGGGGGGGGATCAAAAGACCCATTAGGTCTTATTTTTGGAGGATGTCTTGTATACAGCAGGTGATGAGCATGCATGGGCGGGATGATGTTCGGTAGAAAAAGCAGGGCATGACCTACGCATGGGGTGGAGATGCAGAGCTTCGAAGTGCGGTGGCGATTGGGCCTACCTCGGAGCGTGTGGGCGGACCAACTACTGGTATGAGAGAGTTCAGGCAAGAGGGTGTGCGTGCCCTTCCCATGCCAGTCCAGCCTCTGCAACCCTGGGGCGGCCGTCCTGGGTGGTGGGAAGTGTGCGGGGGCGGCCAGGCCAATGCTCCTCCGGGTGGAGTGGGGCTCCTTTGCCCCAGGGATGCAGGGAGGCTGTCTTCCTGGTCTGGCCCGCCCAAGAGGTGAGCAGGGAGGTGGCAGCCCTGGGTCAAAGTGCCAGCCAGAGGGTCGGGGAAAGTGCTGAAGCGAGCGGGCGTCCTACCTGCAGCGCCCTTGCCGGTTACTCCTTCCCCAACAGAGCCGGAATGCTACCGCGTTTCAGTGGATTCCGGCCTTCCCTCCAGTAGGCCTGGGCAGCTGCTGGACCCCTTTTAGCACCTGGTGCCATTGGGGGCAGTTGCCACCTGCTTTCCAGCTCTGTTGCATTTCTCTACCGCCTCGGAGCTGAACAGCTTGCCACACCATCGTCCAGCTGCTCTCGCTTCCCCCAAGTATTTCTTTACTAACCTTTCCAGGTCCATCGTGTTTCTCTCTGTCGTGTTTCTCTGCCTGTGCGTGCAGAGAAAGAAAAGTTTGTGGGGCTAAAAAAAAAAAAGTTCAATCAGACCTCCCACTTTCGCGACATTTTTTTTTTGTGACAAGTTGGAAGGTCTGATTGAATTTTCTTTTTTAGTCCCACAAACTTTTGTTTCCCTGCACATGGAGGCGGAGAAACACAACGGAGATGGAGAAACACGGCGCAGCTGGAAAGGAAGTTAGCGAAGAAATGCTTGGCGGAAGCTCCCCCCTCCCATGCCTCTGCCTCTACTTGCGCGTTCGGCCTGCTAATCCTCACTTCTATCCGGATGATCGATTTAGTAAAGTGAAGGTGGGGTCATGTGTGATGGAATGGGTGGCCAGCCGGCTGTGCAAGCTCTTAAGTAGGGCTTATTTTGGGGGTAGGGCTTATATTAGGCCCAACATCAAAAATGAAGCTAGGTTTTCTTTTGGGGTAGGTCTTGTTTTCAGGGGGAAATGGTGGATCAAGCAAGATACAAATACCGTATTTTTCAGTGTATGCTATTTTTTCCTGCAAACACCCTATTCAAAAATCAGGTGCGTCTTATACAAGTGCAGCGTCTTATACACGGAAAAATAATGGTAACCTCCGTAGCCCAGGGCATGCCTGTGTGGGTTGCCATGCCGCCTGGTGCAGGTGTCAAGCCCCTGTGGGCTTGCCACTAATGGGAGGGTGGAGGGAGCAAGATCGTCGGCCGGCCGAAATTCCAGATTTGCCGGGTCAGCTGTTTGTCGCCGAGAAATTCGCATGCCAGAGCGTCTTATACAAGGGTGCGTCTTATAGACGGAAAAATACGGTAGTTGCTAACCTGTGGTAATAGGAAGAGAGTAAAATAAGCAAGGTGCCTTTAGGGTTAACTTTACAAGTAAGGAGTGGGAGTTTAAAGTGTGTCTAATAAAGGTTTTTTTGGGGAAAACAATTGCTGTCTTTGCATCTGCTTATTGTACAATAATAAAAGCCCTAATAATTGTTAATAGTCAAATATTTTTGGGAGGATTTGGGTGGGGGACAAACATCAGAGTTTCAGAGGCTCCTGCTGAGTTGAAGCGTTTCATTCAGATATTACCCCTGGATGATTCTGTGTCAGCATGGAGAAAAGGCACCAATTCCAGTTTTCTGCCAATTATTGTCCAATGTTTCATTACAAAAATGGAACACAGAGTGACAGTCAAAGAAAAGTAGACAACAATTGTACTTTTCATTCATGATCCGGAGACATCCCAATTCCCTTAAACTCTACAAAGGGCTTTCCTACTCATATTTCTTGAGGGTGTTTGCTGTTCAACCCCCTAAATAAAACACATTTCCCCTCTTGTTTTTCTCCCCCATAGTGTTTGAATGTTATATTCTCTTTTCCATAGTTTTCCATCCTGTCGTAGTTCAAACATTTCTCCAATCCCAGATGAGACGCCATTTCCCCGTTCTTCAAGGGCAGATTGTAGATACACTACCAGAGAAATAGAAACATGGGAGAAATATCCATTTTCCCGATTGTGGCTTCCCTGTCCGTGTCCCATCTTCCTCCTCTTCAGGCCAGAGTTTGTAACAACCGCAAGACACAAATTGTGTTTCTCAGAGAGGCTCCTGGTCCTTGTCTTCTGACTGCCTGGCCATTTCTGGGAGAATTTGGGCCCCTTTTGAGGCCTTCTCCAATCTCTGCAGAGCTTTCAGGCAGCTGTTCTTGCGGGAAGCGTGTTCAAATCCTCCAGGGAGATTTTTTTCTCCACAGACGGTTCCTGGACAGGAAGATGGAGAAAATGCCACCTCTGGAGATACCGAAGCCTTTGTCAGGCAGAGAGCCATTAAGAGGGGCTTTTCCTCCTACTCCCTTTCACCATCATCCCTGTCCTTTCCCTCGCCTCACACGCACTCCTCTTTCCCGCCCTTTTGGGGAATGCTGGCACTTCGCGCAGAGTTCACCAGAGGGCGCTCTCAGCCTCAAGAGGGAAATGAGCATGCGCAGGACGCCTCCGCAAGGTCAGAACAGCCGTAGCAAGAGCCTGCTCTTTCTGTTCTTCGCCTCCCTCCGCTGAGAGGCGGGGGCGGGGCTTTGACGGGAAGCGCAGAGGCTGCCGGAGATGCCAATCTCGACGAGACCCCTCCCCGAGTTCCGTGAGTGGCGGCTCTACCCATGCAAAGGGGTCCCGCGCTGGAGCCGAGCGTGGAGACGGGCCAAGTCTTCCCCCGGAGTGGGAGTCCGGGTTTCCCATGATCCCCTGCCGCTCTTTCTCATGCTTTGATCGGGCGGAGGGGGGAGCAAAGGAGAGAAATGGGGGTCGCCAAGAGGGAGGGGCCGTTTCCCCCCATTTTCTGGGGAAGCCTCTGCATGGGGAAATAGGGGGAGGCTGGCCGGAAGTCCTCCTGCCGGCTCTGGGTGCAAGGCCGGGGCCCCGGGTGGGAGGACCGGGACTGGGGTGCTGCTTCCCCCGTCTTTCCCGATGACCTGAAAGGGGCTCTGCCGTAGACAAAGGAGGGAGGCGCAAGTGGGGCTGAGACGCAGCATTCGCACCCGGTGCCCGATTGGACCGGTGTTTCCCAAACCTCTTTGAAGTTCGGAACTTGAAGTCCATATTTGCCTTCATTTGTCCGTCTTTGAAAAAGTGTGGATTAGGCTAAGAAGTGGGGAACGTGTTTGTCGGAGTTGCATGAATCAGAAGCTCATGTTAGGCTGTCAATGGTTCATTCATTCGGCTGTTCGTCCTCTGTGTATCGGATGGTGGCTTGTTAACTCAGGCTTCTGAAGTTCCCAAAGGGGTTTGGGCCAGAATGATTAATGGGGTTCTGCTGTCTAAAGTTTTACTATAAGTTCAAATGTTGATTTATCTTCTCGTGAAATCGATTGATATGCTTAGATCTCATCTCAATTGCTGTTTTGTGACTTGAGACGTTTATTGTTTGTAGGATTGTTTGTAACCCTCTCTTTTGAAATCGTTAGAATAAATAACTAGGAAACAGAAACCCAGAACATATTTTAAATGTATTTTGAGTCTTTGATAGAAGTTGATCAAGAAGGATTCATCAGAATATGCCCCAGTTTGCACAGAAGTTAAAGTACCTAACAGGATTCCCCGCTTTCTTCCCTGACTTTAGTGGTTTTATAAGATTATCTTCTTGTTATTTTATTCTTTGGGGATGGATTTTCGCTAGTTAAATTAGACACCCTGTTTTCCTGGTACTTTCCTTGGTTTTCCATTTTGGAAGGATGTCTTATATACAGCAAATGTAAACTGCAAATCTTTAGTGTTTATTCTGGAGACAAAGAATAAACTAGGATCACACTTAAGAGGGTGGATAAACATAACTTTAAGGTGTATTCTTTCAAGCCCTGTGTTTCATGTGAACTTTGCCTGTATGGTTGGAGGCCAGGCAAATTGTGTGAAGCAGCCTTTGTGTTATAGTATGACTTTGTTCCCAAAAAGCAAGTGCTGAAAAACAAAGTGAGCATCCTAAACCAGGATCATTTCCTTGGCATCCTTTGAAAGTTGTTCCTTCTCGGAATCATTTCCCTCAGTATTATTCCATGTTAGGGGTCTTCTTTTTTTTCCTCATTAAAACCCCTGACCAAAAGTAAACTTTTCTTTCTTGGGATGAGCCATTTTTGGAGCTTCCTCCTTCTCTCTTCTCAATGGCTCCAGTTATTTACAACCATACAAAATTAAAAACAAGAGTGTGGAACATCCTTAATGAATGTCTAATGCCTAAATGTCTCAATATGAAGCACGAGAAACGTGTCAAAATTGTGTATTCCATTCCAGTTTATTAAGCTCCTTGAGTTCTGGCATCTTGTATGATCCCTAAGTGTAGGGTATATATGATCTTAAATTTGAAAAAAAAGCTAGCCTACACTTTGGGGGAAAAGGAAATAGAAAATCCTCCAAATATAAAACATTTGTTTTATAATCCAATATAAAATATTCCATGTGTTGGTGTAAGCTAGGACCATATTTTACACCACAATTGATGGAGAGACAGAAACACAAATACTCAGAGGATCCATCTGCTCAATACCACTGCAGTCCTTTACCAGCTTTGCTTTCTTTTTCTTTTCTTTTTTTAAAATGATTTTATTAAATGTACATTTAAAAACAAAAGTGGACATAATTCAACCTCCCTGGGTATAACACTGCTATTACAGAAAGAAAAACAGAAACTTAAAATACCTTCTATAACAGGACAGAGTATAACAAGCTGTACATATAACTTCTGTAAAAAACTTCTGTATTTACATATCTTTCCGTTGTGTCCTGATATAGATGCTAATAGGAAATCCTTGCGTTATCTACTAATCAATCAATAATCAATAATCAACTCAGCGATCCTCCTTATCTCTAACCAATCATACAAATTTTTCCAAATTTCATAATACTCTGTTTCAGTTTTATTTTTGATCTCTAGAGTTAACCTGTCCATTTCAGGGCAGGACAAAATTTTATTTATTATTTCTTCTTCAGTGGGGGCTTCCTTTCTTTTCCATTTTTGGGCATATGCCAATCTTGCTGCCGTTAAAATATGCAATAGTAAGTAGAAAGATGCTTTGCTAAATTTATCATTAATAATCCCTAATAAGAAGATTTCTGGTTTTAAATCAATTTTTTGTAGCAGTATTTCTTCCAGCCAATTTTTTATCTGGTGCCAAAAATTTTTCGCTTTTGAACATTCCCACCACATATGATAATAGGTCCCTGGAAACCTTCTACATTTCCAGCATGTAGGTGAGATTTTTTTATCTATTTTTGCTAGCCTTGTAGGGGGAAGGTGCCATCTATAAAACATCTTGTATAGATTTTCTTTATAAGAGGTGGCTAGCGTTAACCTCCTATTTCTGTCCCATAATGATTGCCAATTATCTAAGTCAATATTATAACCAAATTTTTTGCTCCAGATTAACATTGTTTCTTTTACCTGTTCTTCTAACAAATCTTGTTCTAATAAATATTGATATATCTTTTTTATCATTTGATCTTCTGTTCCTAGAAGGATTTTATCTAATTGGGTATACTCTAATTTTATCCCTGGTTCTTTTTTGTCTTTTCTGTATCGCGACTGTATTTGTAAGTATGCCCACCATTCCAACTCTATACCATCTTCTAATAGTCTTTTCCTTGTTTTCAGGTCACCATTCTCGTCTAAGATATCTTTATATGTGGTTACTCTTCCTAAATTTATGAATTTGGGGTGCATAAATATCTCTAATATGGATAGCCAATTGGGGCTCTCTATATAATTAAATTTTTTAATTTTTATCCACACGTCTAACAGTGCCCGTCTAATATGATGGTTCTGGAAATACTGGTGAGCCTTATATTTCCCGTCCCACATTATGGCATGCCACCCTATTTGCATATCATGGCCTTCTAATGCCAGTAGTCTTCTGTTCCTTAAGTGTATCCAATCCTTTATCCATACCAATATTGCTGCTTGATAATATTTTTCCCAATCCAGGAGGCCGAGCCCTCCTCTTTCCTTTGCATCCTGTAATAGTTTTAATTTTATTCTCGGTTTTCTACCTTGCCAGATAAATTTGGATGTAACTCTGTTTAAATTTTCAAAAAAAGCCTTACCTAATTTAATTGGAACACATTGGAATAAAAAGAGTAGTTTGGGAAGTATGTTCATCTTGATTGTCGCTATTCTCCCCATAAAGGAGAGCTGCAAATTTTTCCATCTGTTTAAGTCTACTATAATTTGGTCTATTAATTTGTCATAATTTTCTCTTTTGAGTGTAGTACATCTTGCCGACAGTTGGATCCCCAAATACCTTACTTTTTTAGATGTGTGGATATTGATTTTGTCTACTAGCTCAGTTTCTTGTAAATTGGACATGTTTTTAACTAACATTTTAGTTTTTTCTTTATTAATCTTCAACCCCGCGACATCTCCATAATTTTCCAGCTCCTGTAATAATCTTGTTCCAGATTCTAAGGGGTCTTCCAAAATGAAAACTAAATCGTCTGCATAAGCCTGTAATTTAAATGTCTCTTTTCTAATTTCTAATCCTTTGATCAGCTTGTCTTTTCGAATTATTCTTGTGAGTGCTTCTAAAGAAAGAATAAATAATAGAGGGGATAGTGGGCAACCTTGTCTTGTGCCTTTTTGTATTTGGACGCTATTTGTTAGTTCTCCATTTATAATTACTTTTGCTTCTTGTTTGGAATAGATTGTTTTAAACATGTTTATAATTTTTCCCCCAAAATCCATCTGTTTAAGTTGAGTCAACATAAAATTCCATTTAACATTATCAAACGCTTTCTGAGCGTCCACAAAAATCAATGCCATTTGTTTTTCGCTATGTAATTCATAATATTCTAAGATGTCTAGTATAATCCTAACATTATGTCTAATTTGTCTTTTAGGCAAAAAGCCATTTTGGTCGGTGTGAATGAATTCAACTAAATATTTTTTTAAATCTTTCTGCCATTATAGTCATGAAAATCTTATAATCCGTGTTCAGTAAGGAAATGGGCCTATAGTTTTTAATGCAGGTCAAGTCAGAGTTTTCTTTAGGAATTAGTGAGATGATTGCTTCTTTCCATGAGTTTGGGATTTTTGCTGTGTTTAATACATCGTTAAATATGCCCAGTAAGGTTGGGGCCAAAAGTTCTTGGAGGTTCTTATATATTTCGGACGGTAATCCATCAGGGCCAGGTGTTTTATTACTTTTTTGCTTTTTAATTGCTTCTATAATTTCCTGGACTGTTATATCTTTATTTAATATATTTTGAAATTCTTCCGGGACCTTCAGTAAGTCCGCTTTCATAAGATATTGTGATATTCTTTCCTCAGTAACCTTTCCATCCTCTTTATAAAGGTTTTTATAGAAGTCATATATCACCCGTTTTTTTTCTTCATTTTGATATACCATCTCCCCTGCTTGATTACATAATTTACTAATCCATCTTTTATCTTTTTGTTTTTTCAATCTATAGGCCAACCATCTCCCGGGTTTATTTGCCTGTTCAAAAAAATTTTGTCTAATACTTTTTAATTTTTTTGCCATTTCTCCCTTTTCTATAATATTCAATTTGTGCTTATTTAGATCTAGCTGTTGTTTTAGGTCTCTACATTGTGGGGTTTTTTGTAATTCTAATTCTAATTTTTTGTTTTCTTCTGTTAAGCTTTTCCAATGTTGCCTTTTCTTTTTATATTCATTGGCCATGTACGCAATTGCAGTTCCTCTCATAACAGCCTTGGACGTGTGCCATAAATTTTGAGTGCTAGTCTCCTCTTTCTTATTTGTCTGGAAGAATATCCGCATTTGTTCCTTCATCTTATGCTTAAATTCTATTTGGTTTAAGATTGCCTTTTTTAGCGTCCACCTCCTTGTTGTTATCTTCTGTTCTTTCCATTTAATTATAATAGGATTATGGTCTGCCCAAGTATTAATGTCTATTACTACACCATCAATATCTGCATTTAATTCTTTCGTTGTCCAGACCATATCAATTCTGGACCATGATTGGTGCCGCCCTGAATAGTATGTAAATTGCTTTTCATTCAAATTTCTCTTCCTCCAACTATCCTAAATATTTAATTCTTCCGCCATTTTAAAAAAAGTACCAGGTAGTATTCTCCTGCTTCGTTTTCTTACTTCCCCACTCTTATAATCTAATTCTCTGTCTATAATTGCATTAAAATCGCCAATTATACAAATGTTCTCATATTCCATATCAGCAATAACCTTATGCAATTTCTTATAGAATTGTCTTCATTTTTCATTGGGAGCATAAATTCCTACCAAGGCGACCTTTCTTTTATTCAGGGAAATTTCAATAATCAGTATTCTGCCTTCCTCATCTCGATAGATTTGTCTTGCTGGGATTTTTTCTTTAACATATATCACAATTCCTCCTTTCTTCTGCTGTGAAAGCGATACGAATTTGATTCCTAACTTAGAGTAATTTAGTAGATCCTGATCTTGAGTCTTTATGTGTGTTTCTTGTAGAATTGTTATGTCTAAGTTTTTGTTACTGAGCTTATTCAAAATTATATTTCTCTTAGCCGGGGAGTTTAGTCCATTTACATTTAATGATAATAGTGTTAATATTTCTACATTACTGCCTCTGCTTTGATCTTGTCGCTCTTGTCGGTCTGTCTTCCTTGGGTTCTTTGTGTCTGCTTCCATCATCATTGTCATAGTTGATTTTCATTTTTTCTCTTTTCTCCGTTTCCCGTTCTTTGTCTTGTGGTTCTCGTGTCTTTCTATTATATATCTCTGTATTGTTCTCTTCTCTTAATTCTCTTTCTTCTAGTTCATCTTCATTTCCTAGGTGCTGCTGTAAAAACTCTTGCTTTCATGAGGATGAATGTTGTTCAGTGGTTAAGTCCACCACCTTCTCATTTTTTTCAATTTATTTTCTTTTTCATCTCAGATGCAGAAACTAGAATCATCTCAACAGTCTTCCTAACAACAAAAAGTTAATCCTTGGGTGAAGAGGCCTGGATAGCCTTTGAGGTCAATCCTGCAGCTACAGGAATAATCCTATGAATCGAAAGGTGTTTGGTGATCCACAAGATTCCTCCGACCTATATGGAATTTCCTTACAGGACAGACAAAAGATGCAGAAACAACCATTAGCAAGTAAGGGAAGTGGAAAGGGTCCCTCTGCTGTTGAGCCTGGCAGCTGTGGGAAGATCTGGGCAAGAACTGGACAGAAGATCCTGGAGGAGAAAACCATCTGCTCAGAGATTCAGCCCTGCAACTTCAGAAACATCCAATACCAGGAGACTGAAGGTCCCCGAGGACTTTGCAGCCGACTCCACAACTTTTATAGTCAATGGCTGAGACCAGAAAAGCACACCAAAGCCCAGATGTTGGACCTAGTAGTTCTGGAGCAGCTCCTGACCCTTCTGCCCCCACAGATGGAAAACTGGTTGCGGGAGTGTGGAGCAGAGTCCAGCTCCCAAGCGGTGGCCCTGGCGGAAGGCTTCCTCATGAGTCAGGCAGAGGAGCAGAAGGAGCAAGTCGAATTGCAGGTGAGAGACCTTCACCTTGGAAGTCCAGAAGGGAATAAAAAAAGTTTGAATTTTTCACCCCTCCCTTCTATACTTCTCTGCTTTTCATAATATGTGGGGATGTTTCGCTAGTTCTTGCAGGACATTGTTCCATTATCCATGCTAGAAGATAGACTGAAGATAGCTGTTCCTTTCTTACATTCTAGGCTCATTGATTGATATTGGGGCATTGAAGTTGTTTTAGAGAACAAGAATCCACTTCATGTTGCGTGTGATGTCTTATTCAAGTCTTTCCCTCTGCAGACCAGAGATCCTATGAGAAGGAGGAATCCATCCAATCCCCCTCAGGAGCTGTTTTCCAGGAGGATCTATCAGGAATCCGCAACTCAGGACATCTCAGACGGTAATCAAAAATCCACCCATTCCCAAGAGAGATCCCAGCTGGCTTACCTTGTCTATATCTCCTCTTCTGTAGAATGCTTCCTCCTATTTTATTAACTATCCATTTAAAAATTCTGTCTCCCTCACAGGGAAGAATAGAATGAATTTGACTCCTTTCTATGGTGCTGCTGAAAGAGTGGTTGAAACTCCAACTCAAGTAAGAGAGGGATAATAAAAAAAAATTCAGTGTTAGTATTTGCTGAATAGTGATGCTTTTATTAATTCTTTGAAGTGGAATTGTGCAAGGCTATTCAATAATAACTGAAGGAATTGCATTGGCACCTTACAGCTTCTAAAACGCCTTGTTTATAGCCAGTGATAAGAAAAATAATGGCACCATGTTAAAAGATGAAGCAGGCTGTTAAAATCCAAAGAGGGTGGGCAGATGAAGGCCCTTCAGCCTTTAAAGTAATTTCTAAAACTGCAATTTGTGCCTGGAATTTGGGGCCAAACAATCCAGCTTTGGAAATGATCAGAAATGCTGTTCCCAAGCAGCTTTCTCTTCTTCAGCCATTGGGTTGGGGTACAAGCAGTGGATTCCTTGTAATCTGAGGAGCAGCCGAAACAGGGCTTGTGTCCCTTTGTCTATTGATGACAGCCATGTAAATCCCTGGGTGCCTTTCAAACAAATTTAATGAAGGTTTTGAGCATGGATAAGATGGTTTGTTCTGGAGACACCACAAGCCTCTTACTTAAGTGGTAAAAAGAACCCCTCCACCTGTATTTTCTTTTGCAACCACTGTGTGTATGGGAGTGAGTGATGGGTGGGGGTTCCCAGGCCCATACCAGTTGATTCTCTCCAGATGCTGAAAGTTTTGCTGATGAATGGGGATAGATAGAAAGACAGACCCCGATGAAAAGTGAAATTACTTTTACTGATTTGTCTGAAATGTATATCTTTGCTTATAATCACTTAATAGGACAGATCTTGAAAATCCTCCTGATTTTTCTTCTGTTTTCTTCTCATTCAGGAATATCTTGTGTCCTTTAAGGAGGTGGCTGTGTATTTCTCCTATGAGGAGTGGTCTCAGCTGTATGCTGACCAAAAAGCACTGTATCGGGAAGTCATGCTGGAAAATCATAGGAACGTGGCCTCTTTCGGTAAGGATATGCTACTCCCCAGTCAGTGTCTTCGGAAGACATTCTGTAATTAGATATATTAGCACTTTCTTTGTATTATTATTATAATTTTATTAAAGGAATTTGATCAGAATAAAAACAATACAAATTTTGAAGAGGAAATAAAGAAGATAGAGTAATGTGATTAGTGAATAAGAAAAAAGTATGATAAAATTGAAGAGAAAAGACAAAGTAATAAGTTATAATTTGTCCCCTCTTTCTAAGGTTACAACATTGTTTCCTCCTTTACATAATTTATCCTTTCCAATCTTCAACTAAAGTTTGATAAAAAGTTCATTTTTCTTTATTTTTTAGTAAAAGGTCCAGTGGTTTCCAATCACTACTATAGATACTGTCCTTTCCTTAATCAGAGTCAATTTAGTTATTGAGAATTCTATCATCTTCCCCAACCTTTCCACCATTTTAGTTATGTAGAGCCCTTCCAACTTTTTGTGTATAATAGTTTCATTATGGGTATCATACTCAGAAACAATCTTCAATGACTGTTATTTAGTGCCAAGATAAAGTGTTCTGATTTCAGTTGGATATTACTCTTTAAAGTTCTCTGTATATTCAAATACCTTTGAATCCAAACTTTTCTAGCTTTTTTACAAGTCCACCAAAGCATGACAAAACGATCCTTTATCTTGTCCACATTGCCTATATAAGCTTGAGGTACATTTATATACTTTTGATTTTTTTTCTGTTCGTTTTCATATTCCTCAGCCTGTTTAGAGGTGTTAGCAATTACATATTCATCTTTTCTACACAAGTGAGATTCAAATTCTGCTTTATGTTGTTGAATATTATAGTTCCCTTTACCTGGAATCTTTCCGATAATTTGAAAACTACTGACAGTTACAGTGCATTCAGAAAGTATTCAAACATCCTTCACTTTTGCCAATTTAGTTTTGCTGCAGTCTGATTCTACAGTTGTTCAAATTCATTTACTTTGTCATTAATCTACACTTAGTACCCATAACAACAAAGTGAAAACAGTATTTTAGAAATGTTTGTGAATTGATTAAAAAGCAAAAACTAAAATATCACACATTGGCATAAGTATTCAGACCCTTCACTCACTACTTTATTGAAGCACTTTTGGCAGCAACTACAACCTCGAGTCTTTTTGGGTATGGTGCGACAAGCATCATTTTATCTACCTAGAATCTTTCTGATAATATGAAAACTATATTTTTTCCATTCTTGATTTAATTTGGTATTCCCACAACTCAAGTTCTAATGGCTCTCGATATGTGATCCATTGTCTTTCCTTGCTGCTTTTTTTCTGCTGAGAGCCATTAGGATGTTTTGGGGCACAGCCTGAGTTTATATAACAACAACAACAACAACAACAACAATAATAATACAGTTGGAAGGGACCTTGGAGGTCTTCTAATCCAACCCACTGCTCAGGCAGGAAGCCCTATACCATTTCAGACAAATGATTGTCCAATCTCTTCTTTAAAACTTTCAGTGTTTGAGCATTCACAACTTCTGGAGGCAGGTTGTTCCACTGATTAATTGTTCTAAGCGTCAAGAAATTTCTCCTTAGTTCTAGGTTGCTTCTCTCTTTGGTTAATTTCCATCCATTGCTTCTTGTCCTGCCTTCAGGTGCTTTGGAGAATAGGTTGACGCCCTCTTCTTTGTGGCAACCCCTGAGATATTGGAACACTGCTATCATGTCACCCCTAGTCCTTCTCTTCATTAAACTAGACATACCCAATTCCAGCAACTGTTCCTTATATGTTTTAGCCTCCAGTCCCCTGATCCTCTTTGTTGCTCTGCTCTGCACTCTTTCTAGAGTCTCAATATCTTTTTTACATCATGGTGACCAAAACTGGATGCAGTATTCCAAGTGTGGCCTTACCAAGGCATTGTAAAGTAGTATTAACATTTCAGGTGATCTTGATTCTATCCCTCTGTTAATGCAGCCTAGTACTGTGTTGACTTTTTTGAGAGCTGCAGCACACTGCTAACTCATATTTAAGTGATTGTCCTCTAGGACTCCGAGATCCGTCTCACAGTTACTATTATTAAGAGAGGTACCATCTATATTGTACCTGTGCATTTGGTTTTTCTTGCCTAAATGTAGAACCTTACTTTTTCACCACTGAATTTCATTTTGTTAGTTAACGCCCAATGTTCAAGTCTGTCAAGATCCTTCTGTATCTTAAGCCTATCTTCTGGAGTGTTGGCTATTCCTGCCAGCTTGGTGTCATCTGCAAATTTGATGAGTTCCCCATCTATCCCCTCATCCAAATCATTAATGAAGATGTTGAAGAACACTGGGCCCAGAATAGAGCCCTGGGGCACCCCACTGCAAGCCTTAGTTCATTTTGAGCCTTAGCTTTCCTCATTTTATCTTTGCAGGCTCGAGCTATTTGCTGATATTCTGCCTTAGTTATGTGCCCCTCTTTCCACTTTTTATACTTGTCCTTTTTGTCTTTCAATTTATCAGAGAGTTATTTATGCAGCCATGTTGGTTTCTTTTGAGAGCTGTTATTTTTCTTTTTCATTGGTATTGTGTGATACTGGGCTTTTATAATCTCACTTTTCAATATTTCCCAAGCTTCTTGAGTTGTTTTCCCATTGAGGATTCTCATCCATGGAATCCTTCCAAAACTCTCTTTACGTTTATTGAAATTAGCTCTCTTAAAGTCCAAGATTCTAGTTTAACTGTGTTCTATTTCTTGTGCTTGCATAATGTTGAATTCCAATATTGCATGATCACTCCCCTCCAAGGTTCCTCTGGCTTCAACACCTTCTGTCATTTCATCTCTGTTAGTGAGAATTAAATCCAATATGGCTGATCCCCTAGTTCCCTTCTCTACTTTTTGGGAGACAAAGTTGTCTGCTAGATTTGTCAGGAATCTGTTTGCTCTTCCACTTGGTACAGAGTTTGTCTCCCAGTTGATGTCAGGGTAATTAAAGTCCCCCATAACTATTGCAATGTGCTTCCTACATACCTTAGTTAACTGACTAGCAAAAAGTTCATCTATTTCCTCTGTTTGGTTGGGTGGCCTATAGTATACACCTATGTCAATGTCATTACGCCCCCCTTTTTATATTGATCCAAATGCATTCAAGACAGTTTTCATCATTGTTGTGCTCTATTTTTGTAGAGATGTAGTTATTTCTTATATAGAGAGCAACTCCACCTCCTCTTTTATTTGGTCTCTTTTGTTTAAATAATTTTAATCCCTCTAGTTATGTGTTCCATTTGTGGGTTTTATCCCACCAAGTTTCTGTAATGGCAACAATATCATATCTGCCCTCATTTACCTAAATTTCTAATTCACCCTGTTTATTGCTCATACTCTGTGCATTGGTGTATAGACATTTGATTCCTTTATGACTGACCCTGCGTTTACTTTCCACATAACCTATGTGATGCCTGAGTTTTCCTATTTTCTTACCACCTGTTTGATTAGTGCACTTGGTGTGGCACTCACTATTAAAAGCTTGATTTTGCTTGACTGCACGGTTGATATTCTTATCTGCACACACATCTATGTTACATGCACTGATAACCCTATTAGTTTTATCTCTCTTTCATATTCTCAATGTGGCATATCTAACATTATGGTTTTAAAATCTAGATTGATCCTAAATTTACTGCACCACAAACACCCATGATCTCCAAACTACTATCATGCCTTTCTAGTTCAATTTTTTTATTTATAACAAGTTTTTATTGGTTTTCCAGTTTTACATTTGAGTATTTGGAAAGCAGCGTGATGATTGGGTAGTCAATAGTACAATAACAAAATCTTTAGTACATATCTCAGGTTACATCATCAAAAAATTCCTTCTCTATTTCCCTTAACATTTGCTATATCATATTTAAGCTAGTAAATTTCTAATTATAACAAGTTCAGTTAAAACATTTATCAATATATTTTTGCTTATACATATCCATATCCTGTATTTAAATTTTACCTAATTTTTTATTTTTAATTACAGTATTCCAGTTTAACCTTTAATATCCATAGTATTTAAATTTCGGGTAACCCAAATTTCCTTTATTTCACTACATAAACATTATAATATCTAAGATACACCTATTACTTACTTAAATATATTCTTATTTTATTTTATAAACATTTTCTATTTCTCATCCTAGTACATCACCACTTACTAATGGAGTATCCTTTATTGTCTCAAATCTATCGTCTGTGTTATATTGGCTAAACAATAATTCAAAGCTATTTCCTAATAGTTAATTTTCATTTCCCTTATAAATCTAAATCCTCAATATTAGGCCAATTAATCCCTTATTTTTTATCATTTTCCAACAATAGTTGGAAATAGTTCCCTTTATCTCAAAATCTCCCTTTAGCCTATTAGTTGAGACTTTAGGATCCTCTCTAATAAATCAAAAGACCCCATTTTTTAAATCTAACTCTAGCTTTCTTTTTATGCCAACCAAGCTTCCATACCAATGCCTTTAGATCATCAGATAGATCTCCCTTCATTCTTGTGCATGTTACTTGAATCAAAGGAGACCATCTAGTTATCAATTTTCCAGAGGAATTGGCCCATTTATGGTCGTTAAGTTGTCGCCCTGGTGGCCCAGATCCCCATATTTGCTCTAGTATATTCGTCTTCAGTTCAATCTGGTCTTCTTCCTCAGGTTTCTTCTGGTTTAAGTAGAAAGTCATGTCCAATTTTATGGTTGTTATTTGGTTGTGTAGGTTTTCAGTAGGCTGTGCTTGTTGATCTTTAGCACCCTCCATCTTGGCATTACTTTCTTCCGCTTCTGTTGTTTTTTGGGTTGTAGATTCTTTAGTTGCAATCAGGGTTTGGTTGTCTAGATTTTTTCAGTACATTGTACTTGTTGTTCTTTAAAGTCCTCTGTCTTGGTATTAATTTCTTCTGCTTCTGTTGTTTTTTGAATTGTAAGTTCTTTGGTTGCAATCAGGGTTTCGCTTTGTAGGTTTAAGCTGGCACCTTTGTCTTTCAGTCTAGCTTTAATTATCTCAGTAGCTTCAAGAATTTTTTCAAGTATAAGTCTGTAATTAGCCGAAATTTGTAGCTGGTCCTCCTCCATTTCTAATATGGTTATAGATGGTCTTTTAGTGAAGGCTATTTATTGAGTGAGAGTCAGTGAGTATTCACCTCCACAGTCCTAAAAAGCAATTTCACCGCCCAGTTGTTCTCTCAGCTTTTAATCTCTTTTAGATAATACCAAGGACAGATCTGGGCTATGAGCAGGTCTTTTTGTCAAGAATATTCACTTGCTGTACCATGTTTCGCCACAAGATGTCCTCAATAGCATTTAAAATCTTTTTCAAATCCCAGGCTAGGTTTTTATCCAATTTAAGTTCTTTTTCATCTTTTTTTACGAGTAGATAGAGTAGCAAATCCCCGTGACAGTAGGAACTTTTTTGGTCCCTGAATATCAAATAGATGCAAATCCAATTATTTAGTTGTTCTTTTCAAGGCTTTATTTCCCTGAAGTAGTCAGACGCCGCCATTTTAGAGAGTGGGAGGAAAACGTTCCCTTCCCTCTCTCCTCACAGGGGGAAGCAATTAAGAAGCTTTTTACAGGAAGATACTTGGGGTACAAAGAAGGTAAGATCTCACCCAATTCCTCCGCGGTGCTTTCGAAGTTGTTAGTAATTTTGGCCTCGGCTGGTAGCGGCTTAGTGATGGGCCATGTTAATGGCCGATCTTTTCCCTGTCAGTTCAAAGAGTTGCCCGGGATCAAACGGGAGGGCTGCCACCCTTCCGCAATTGTTCGGGAGTCCTCTTCACGCTTGTCGCCCCTCCAGGGCGACTTCCGACCATTTTCAGGGTCCCCCGCTGGGAGAAAACCAGATGGCGAGGGAGCGATCGCCCCGCCTGTCCGCCAGTGCCGCGATCGCAAACCGCAAGCCCTGCAATCGTAAACCGGAAGCCATGCCTTCTAGTTCTAAAATTCTATTATTTCTGAGAAACTTCCATTTCTTATCCAAACCGCACAGCAGACTACAAAGTCCAATTTCAAATAGGGCAAACCAAATCTTCCCATTTCCTTGGAAACTTAGAGAATGTGATATTTAATCCATGGTTTTTCCCTTGCCATACAAAACTAGACTTATCTTCCAAAATTTTAATCAAGAAAGTACAGATCAATTTCTTGAAGGGCTTCTCTGCATATAAAAAGATTGAAGCAGTTTGTCTTTCATTATATTCAAATTTCTTATGCTTTGCTCTTTTTCCCTAGTTATTTTCATTTTTTTTTCTTGTGAAGGTAATAATGTGGAGGAAAATGAAGATTCCAGAGAACTATTCCAAATGATCACTCGTGGATACAATACAAAGAACCCTACAATTCTAACTGAAATAGAAAGCCATGAGAGAAACCAGTCAAATAATTGCAATCAGGAAAGTTCATCTTCTATTCATTTCCCGACTGAAGTTTCTGTGGCCCAACAAGGAAAAATAAAAAAGAAATATATTGGAAAACAGATAAAGGTATTAATAAACAAATTAGATGTAAATAAATACTATCAATCCCAAACCAAAGGAGAAGATTATATATGTAGAGAGAATGGAAAAAATTACAAATGGACGTTGTCTCTTCCTCATAGAAATGGGTCCCCTACATCTCAAAAAAGAACCTGCCCAGGAGAGAAGCTCTATAAATGTGTGGAGTGTGGAAAGAGCTTTATTAAGAACAATCAACTTATTTACCATAAAAGGATCCACAAAGTAGAGAAAACGTATAAATGCATGGAGTGTGGGAAAAGCTTTATTAAGAATAGTCATCTTTCAAGTCATAAAATGATCCACACAGGGGAAAGGCCTTATAAATGCATGGAGTGTGGAAAGACCTTTATTCATAGAACTTATCTTAATTCACATACCAGGATCCACACAGGAGAGAAGCCCTATAAATGCATGGAGTGCGGAAAGACCTTCACTTTTAGTACTTCTCTTACTTTGCATTCCCGGATCCATACAGGGAAGAAGCCATATAAATGCATAGAGTGTGGAAAGAGCTTTACTCAGAGCGGCACTCTTACTTCCCATAAAAGGATCCACACAGGGGAGAAGCCCTATAATTGCATGGAATGTGGAAAGAGCTTTACTAAGAGCAGCAGTTTTACTTCCCATAAAAGGATCCACACGGGGGAGAAGCCCTATAATTGCATGGAATGTGGAAAGAGCTTTACTAAGAGGAGCAGTTTTACTTCCCATAAAAGGATCCACACAGGAGAGAAGCCCTATAATTGCATGGAATGTGGAAAGACCTTTACTCAGAGCAGCAGTCTTACTTCCCATAAAAGGATCCACAAGCGGAAGATGTATGAATGCAAGGGCGATGGAAAGAACTTTACTACAGACTGCCAACTTACAAGTCATAAGAAGATCCACAGAGAAGAGAAGCGGCATGAATGTATGGAGTGTGGAAAGACCTTCAGTGAACAGAGAAAACTTAATTTCCATAAAATGATCCACACAGGGGAAAGGCCTTATAAATGCATGGAGTGCGAAAAGACTTTTATTCAGAGAACACATCTTAATTTACATAAAAGGATCCACACAGGAGAGAAGCCCTATAAATGCATGGAGTGTGGAAAGAGCTTCTTATACAGTAATTCTCTTACTTCCCATTACTGGATCCATACAGGGGAGAAGCCATTTAAGTGCACAGAGTGTGGAAACACCTTCTGTCAATATTCTTCTCTTACTCTTCATAAACGAATCCACACAGGAGAGAAGCCCTATAAATGCATGGAATGTGGAAAGAGCTTTCCTAAGAACAGTGACCTTATTTTCCATAAAAGGATCCATACAGGGGAAAAGCCATATAAATGCATGGAGTGTGGAAAGAGCTTTGTTAAGAACTGTCAACTTATTTACCATAATAGGATACATACAGGAGAGAAGCCATATAAATGCATGGAGTGTGGTAAGGCTTTTATTAGAAACGGTAATCTTAACATCCATAAAAGGATTCACACTGGGGAGAAGCCATATAAATGCATGGAGTGTGGAAAATGCTTTTCTGTCTCTAATAACCTTACCTCCCATAAAAAGATTCACACGGGGGAGAAGCCTTATAAATGCATAGAATGTGGAAAGAGTTTTTCTACAAAGAGTTATCTTAACATCCATAATAGGATCCACACAGGGGAGAAGCCGTATAAATGTACGGTGTGTGGAAAAGGTTTTATTACAAACCGTTGTCTTAACTCCCATAAAAGGACCCACACGGTGTAGAATTCCTATAAATCTGTGAAATATGGAAAAAGCTTCAAGAGGACCAATGGCCGAATGTTCCATACACAGATACATTTGGGTGAGAATCTGTTTAACTTTAGTTAGGTTTAGTTGTTGAAATATATTCATTTCCTAATTATATATACTGAATTAGCAATGGGGTTTTTTTTAGTCTGACTTTCACAACTGGAAGCCCCAGAGAGATGAGTTTACTAATAGAAACTAAACACGAATAGCGGATTTAACTACTGCCCTTTGAAGATCATTGGAAGGTCACCAATGGCCTTTCACACGAAGAAGAAAACGTCTTTTTTCCTTCATGTTTATCCCATTTTCAGTTGGATCATAATAAAGAAATCATCGGTCATGCTACGACCCGCTACGCTCGTGACTTCATCGAAGCCTTGCGTTCCACAAGCAATTCCATCAAGAGACACATTGACCTAGAACCAGCCTACAAAGCCCTCAGAATCCGAATCAATCGTACATCCAATTGGAGACAGCACTAACCTTCAACCAACCCACAGAAGCCCCCTCTCTCCCCCAGCAGTTCCAGTGACCCTGACTTGATGTAATCTTCCCATCACAAGATCCATCATCAGCCTCTCACTGATGACTCACACTTGGTCCACTGATAATTAATACTGTGCAAGGATTCTGACCTGAAGTAACCTGCCCATCACAAGCCTCTCTGATGACTCATCACAAAACCCTCACTTGACACACTCACACCTGAAGCCCTTATAAATAGAAGAGCACTGACATAGACATTCGCTGAACGCTGCTGAAGATGTTACCTAACCTGGTAACAAAATGTTTGGACACCAACCCACAAGCTTGGAAAACGAACCTTCACCCTCATAATAAAGCCCAAATCCCCAATAAAAGCTCTATAATAGTTTAATTTTTGAGGGCAAGCATAGGGCGTAACTAGCAAAATGTCATTCCAGGCATACTATGGAAAAGGCATAAATCAGGAAAGACTTGTAAAAATTATAGCTAAATATGAATGGCCAAAATAAGTGTGATTCTGAAGAAGATATCTTATGACTAGAACAGTTTAATTGGCAAATGTTTTGCAGTTAAGCTTTGTATAGCTGTCCGTAGAAATTTTATAATGAATTGCTAGATGTTGAAATGGGAAATGTCTTGGGATATTGTGCTAAATTAGAAGAACGTTCAAAAAAGAAATATCTGGTGACAGTGTAACATCAGATTCTCTTTAACCTATGCTTAATAATACAAAAAACCCAGTGGATTTACACTCTCCACGGTATATTCAGTTTGGGCAAGGGGCTCACCTGATAATGTATCTCAGTATTGAGCTGCAAAATGATTGGTCTAAAGGAATGTGATCAGGCAGACATTTAATAGGTGTTGCTTCCCCAAGAAGCTGCATCTCCCGATCCATCGGTTCAACAAAACCTTTTAAACCATTCTTCCTCTATAGCAGAAATGAGAATGGGAACTTTCTCTGGAGTGTGCGGATAAAAAAAAATAATCCAAAAATTATTCATGGGAAGGGGAGAGGAAAGTCTCCTGAGAAATGCCTATGGAGATTCTCAGACATCCAGGTCATGGTTGTCCCAAAGGTACTTTTCCTAAAGGCAACTGGATTTTGTGTTTTATTGAAGACGTTTTGCTTCTTATCCAAGAAGCATCTTTTGTTCTGAAGAAGCATCAGAACTGAAGATGCTTCTTGGATAAGGAGCAAAACATCTTCAAGAAAATAAAAGGTCCAGTTCCTTTTGAAAAAGTACCTTTGGGACCCCTTGACAAATCAGAGGAGTGCAAAGGTTTTCATATACAAAAAAAGAAGAGATAAAAATATATAAATCAAGTAAGATAGACATAGTTGCAAAGCCGTGGTAATAGGAAGAGAGTAAAATAAGGTGCAGTTAGTATTACTTTACAAGTAAGGAGTGGGAATTTAAGTGTGTCTAATAAAAGTTTTTGTAGGGGGGAAAATGCATTCTTTGCATCTGCTTACTGTACAATAATAAAAGCCCTAAGAATTGCTAATAGGCAATTTTGGGGGGAAGGATTTGGGTGTGGGACAAAGTTCAGAGTTTCAGAGGCTCCTGCTGGGTTGAAGCGGTTTATTCAAATAGTACCCCTGGGTGATTCTCTATCAAAATGGAGGAAATGCACCAATTCCAGTTTTCTGTCGGTTATTGTCCAAATTTTTCATTAGAGAAATAGGAATCAGAGTGGCAGTCATACAAAATTAGAAAACCATTGTACTTTTCTTTTTATTCATGATCTAGAGACATCCCAGTTACCTTAAATTCTAGGGATGGAAACTAAGGGATGGAAACTAATCAAAGAGAAGCAATCTAGAATTAAGGAGAAATTTCCTGACAGAACAATTAATCAGTGGAACAATCTGCCTCCAAAAGTTGTGAATGCTCCAATACTGGAAGTTTTTAAGAGACTGGACAACCGTTTCTCTGTTTCTTGCCTGAGCAGGGGGTTGGACTAGAACACCTCGAACGTCCCTTCCAACTCTATTATTATAATAATCATTATTATTACTATTATTACTGTTATGACCCAGGTAGTAACAGTTAGGCAGGCCTCTAGACCAGGGGTGTCAAACTGCCGACCCATGGCCCAGACACATCATGCAAAAGCCGCACCCACCCCATTGTCGGCAATGGCAAAACCGTCCCGATACGTTGCGCGATGTCATGTGAATGCTCCAATACTGGAAGTTTTTAACAAGAGACTGGACAATCATTTGTTTGAAATCGTATAGGGTTTCCTGCCAGAGCAGGGGGTTGGACTAGAAGACCTTCAAGGTCCCTTCCAATTATTATTACGATTATTACTGTTATGACCCAGGTGGTAACAATTAGGCAAGCCTCTAGAGAGTTCTTTATTTCTCTTGGGAATGGTTCAACAAATGGCTCTCCAATGACCAATAAGGCTCCACCCTCACTCCCACCAACAACAGCCCATAGATTACCCGACAAGTCCACAAGTCAAAAGTCCAGGCATAAGACAAGGGCAATTCTCAGGGCACACAAAGGAAAAGTCCAGGCATAAGATAAGGGCAATTTTGAAGGCAGTCTTCAGGGCTAGGGCAAGACAAACAGCAGGCCATAAAACAAAAGCTGTTCCAAAGGCAAAGTCTTCAAGGCTAGGGCAAGACAAGGACAGTCCTCAAATCAAGGCAAAAGGTCTGAGTCAAAGCCGTGTGAGTGCAATCCGAAAACAAACACTTTTTCCTGGCAAAAGCCCCTCCTCATGGCATCTCCTTAAATGCTACTCTCCAGGTGAACCTCTTGAAGAGGGGCAGGGCGCCTTCCACCTAGTCATTTTGCCATGCGGTAACTGCCTCATCTCCATTCTCCCTGCTCGGGGATAGGGTGGGCGAGGCATTTGCTTGTCTCTGGAGCTGCACCGCACCCGCTCCACTATGTGCCCTTTCCATCTCCCCTGCCCCCCTTCCTCAGTCAGCCTGCACCCTCTCTTCCTCCCTGCCTACTCTTCCGAGGCCTGAGGGACCAGGGACCTCCTCATACCCAGGTCGTTCCTCACGGTCCATAAGGACTGTGCCATCCCTGCTGTGCAGGTTCTGAGGTTTTGCTTGATAAAAAATACAGGAAACCAGAAGTTGCCTTCAAGCTTTACATTTTTATTCAGCTGAACAAAGACGGGATTCTCTAAGAGAGAAAAAGGCCCAAATATCAGAAAAATCTTATTTTTATACCTTCTTTGATTACATGAGCAATTCACCCAGCAAAGCTGACACACATAAGATAAAGACTTCGCCCTTTAAGGCTGGCACACTGTAGATAAGAAGGAAGAAAGCAGAAGTAGCTAAAAATGTCCCCTTTTGGGTGTTTCCCCAAGACACCATATGTTCCCTTTTCGGTGGTTTGGGTGTTTCCTTTGCTGTCCTTTTATGACCTTGCATTCATGGTTCTGCAAGTGGCCAGAGATAGCGGGGTCATCTGCACGTATTCACAATTGATACTGTCCCCTAAGTCTGGGTCAACATCCCCCTCTATTGACCCCGGCTCCAACTCTTCCTCCTCCTCCTCAGACCCAGGCTCCAACAGAGCCATGACATCTACAAAGGTCTTAAGTTTCCCACTCATATTTGTCTCTTCTTTTTTGCCTCTCGTATTTTAATGTTATATTCTCTATTCCATCTTTGCTTTCCATCCTTTTGGAGTTCCACCTTTTCTCCACCGTTTTCCTCCCTCTTCATTTGTCCTCCAAGGAGCCTCGTTGTGAGGTAAAATTGCTGGAACATCCACCAGTTTCAGCTTTTTCCTCACTGTGGAGCGGCTTTTTTCCCCCCTTCATCCTTTCCTTGGACACAAGCAGCCCTCGGCCTTCCTGGTGATCCTGAGGCACCTGGAGCCAAGAATTGGACAAGGGCAGCTGCGGATACAGAACCAGAGAACCAGAAATACAGGAGGAATCTCCATTTTCCCGGTTGTGGCTTCCCTGCCGGTGTCCCATCTTCCTCCCCTTCAGGCTGGAGTTTGCAACAACCGCAAGACACAAATTGTGTTTCCCAGAGAGGCTCCTGGTCCTCATCTTCTGATTGCCTGGCCGTTTCTGACAGGATTTGGTCCTTTTTGACGTTTCTTCAACCTCTGCAGAGCCTTCAGAGCAGTTGTTCTTGAGGGAAGCGAGTTCAAATCCTCCAGGGAGATTTTTCTCCATCTCCACAGACGCTTCCTGGACAGGAAGATGGAGAAGCTGCCGCCTGTAGAGACGCCACGCCTTTCTCGGGCAAGGAACCTTTCCTCCTACTCCCATACCCATCATCCCTGCCCTCCGCCTTCCCTCAGGCGCTCTACTCTTTCCCGCCCTTTCGGGAAATTGTATCAGTTCGCAAAGAGTCCACCAGGGGTCGCGCTCAGCTGCAGTAGGGAACTGAGCAGGCGCCGCGCTATTCCTCTAGCCCAAGTCACGTGTTTATTTAGGCCGTGTTCAGAAGAGGCTGGAGGCCTGTGCCCTTTCTCCCTCTATGAGCCTGGATCGGGGCCTTTGCGGGAGGCGCAGAGGCTGCAGGGAAGCCTTGCGGAGACGCCGAACCCGACGAGACTCCCGAGTTCCGTGAGTGGCGGCTCTGCCCGTGCAAAGGGGTCCCGCGCTGGAGGCGAGCGTGGAGACGGGCCAAGTCTTCCCCCGGGGTGGGAGTCCGGGGTCCCATGTTCCCCTGCCGCCCTTTCCCATGTTTTCACCGGGCGAAGGGGGGAGCAAAGGAGAGAAATGGGGATTGCCAGAAGGGAGGGGGGAGCCTCTGCGTGGGGGAGGAGGGGAAGGATGGCCGGAAATCCTCCTGGAGAAAAGAATAAACTAGGACCAGGTCCTCCAGGCTTAAGAGGGTGGGTGAACATCTTTTTCAATTGTGTTGTTTCAAGCCCTGCGTTTCCTGTGAACTTTTTCTGTCCAGTTGGTTAACCAGTTTGGGGTCAGGGCAAATGGTGTGAAGCAGCCTTCGTGTTATAGTGTGACTTTGTTCCCCAAAAGCCAGCACTGAAAAACAGGAAGTGAACATCTTAAGCCAGAGTCATTTCCTTGGCATTTCATGTGATGTGAACTGAACCTTCATGGCATCGTTAGAATGTTGTTCCTTCCCAGGATCATTTCACTCAGTATTATTCCATGTTAGGGGTCTTCTTCCTTTTCCTCACTAAGACACCTGACAAAAGGTAAACTTTTCTTTCTTGGGATAAGCCATTTTTGGAACTTCCTCCTTTTCTCTTCTCTATGGCTCCAGTTACTTACACACATACAAACTTAAAAACAAGAGTGAGGAACATCCTTAATTAATGTCTAAAATGCCTAAATGTCTCAACCTGAAGCAGAAGAAACGTGTGTCAAAATTCTGCATTCCATTCCAGTTTCTTAAGCTCCTTGACTTCTGGCATCTTTATGAACCCTAAGCGTAGGTTGACCAGTCTCTTCTTAAAAATTTCTAGAATGGAAGCATTCTCAACTTCTGGAGGCAAGTTGTTTCACTGATTAATTGTTCTAACGGTCAGAAAATCTCTCCTTAGTTCTAGGTTGCTTCTCTCCTTGATTACTTTCCATCCATTGTTTCTTGTCCTGCCCTGAGGTGCTTTGGAGAATAGTTTGACTCCCTCTTCTTTGTGGAAGCCCCTGAGAACACTGACATCATGTCACCCCTAATCCTTCTTTTCATTAAGCTAGACATACCAATTCTAACAACCATTCTTTATATGTTCTAGCCTCAAGTCCCCTAATCCTCTTTATTGTTCTTCTCTGCACTGTTTCTAGAATCTCAAAATCTTTTTTACATCGTGGCAACGAAAACTGGATGCAGTATTCCAAGTGTGGTCTTACCAAGGCATTATAAAGTGGTATCAACACTTCACCTGATCTTGATTCCATTCCTCTGTTAATACAACCTAGAACTCTGTTGGTTTTTTTGGCAGCTGCAGCACACTGCTGGCTCATAGTTAAGTGATTGTCCACTAGGACTCTGAGATCCCTCTCACAGTTACTACTATTGAGAAGGTACCACCTATATCTGTGCATTTGGTTTTTCTTGCCTAAATGTAGAACCTTACTTTTTTCACCATTGAATTTCATTCTGTTAGATAACGCCCAATGGTCAAGTCTGATGATGTTGAGTCTTCGCTATCATGAGGATGAATGTTGTTCAGTGGTGTAAGTCCACCACCTTCTCATTCTTTGAATTTATTTTCTTTTCTATCCCAGATGCAGAAACTAGAGTCATTTCAACAACCTTCCTAACAACAAAAAGTTAACTCTTCAGCAAAGGGCCTGCATATCCGTTGTGGTCAATCCTGAAGCTACAGGAATAGTCCTATGAATAGAAAGGTGTTTCTAGATCCGCAAGATTCCTCTGACCTATCTGGAATTTCTTTACAGGACAAACAAAGGATGCAGAAACAACCGTTAGCAAGTGAGGAACCTGGAAAAGGCCCCTCTGCTGTTGGGCATGGCAGCTGTGGGAAGGTCTGGGCAAAAGCTGGGCAGAAGATGCTGGAGAAGAAAACCATCATCCGTTCAGAGATTCAGCCCTGGAACTTCAGAGACATCCAATACCAGGAGACTGAAGGTCCCCGAGGACTTTGCAGCCGACTCCACAACTTTTATAGTCAGTGGCTGAGGTTAGAAAAGCACACTAAAACCCAAATGTTGGACCTGGTTGTTCTGGAGCAGCTCCTGGTCCTTCTGCCCCCAAAGATGGAAAACTGGTTGCAGGAGTGTGGAACAGATAACAGCTCCCAAGCGGTGGCCCTGGCGGAAGGCTTCCTCATGAGTCAGGCAGAGGAGCAGAAGGAGCAAGTTGAATTTCAGGTGAGAGACCTTCATCTTTGAATTCCAGAAGAATGTGTTTGAATGTTTCACCCCTCCCTTCCCTACTTTTCTGCTCTTCATAATATGTGGCGATGTTTCACTAGTTCTTGCAGGACATTGTTCCATTATCCATGCTAGAAGATAGACTGGAGACAGCTGTTTCTTTCTTCCATTCTAGGCTCATTGAGAGATACTGTTTTTTTTGTTTTGTTTTTTTTTCCAAATATATTTTATTAGATTTTTATAGGGGTAAAAGGGTTACATCAGAGTGCTTAGGAACCACCGTGGAGGTGGGTATATTGAACATCCAAAAAAAAAGAAAAACAATCACAAATATATAGCCCAAATCAATTCATTTAAAATTCCCTCTCTAATTCCCTCATTTAGTCTTACATATTCAGATTAATAGACTTCTATATAAGCTTCAAACAATCCTATCAAATATCACTCACATTTCAATTCTGTTTTTATAGAAGAAGAATCCGCTTCATGTTTTGTGATACCTTATTTATTTTTCTTTTCTTTTCTCCTGCCTCCTATTTCAAGTCTTTCATTCTGCAAACCAGAGATCCTATGAGAAGGAGGAATCCATCAAATCCTCGTCAGGAACTGTTTTCCAGGAGGATCTATCAGGAATCCGGAACTCAGGACATCTCAGATGGTAATCAAAAGTCCACCCATTCCCAAGAGAGGTCCGAGCTGTCTTACATTCTCTATCTCTTCTCTTCTCTAGAATGCCTCCTGCTATTTTATTAACTATCCATTTAAAAATTCTGTCTCCCTCACAGGGAAGAATAGAATGAATTTGACTCCTTTCTATGGTGCTGCTGAAAGAGTGGTTGAAACTCCAACTCAAGTAAGAGAGGGATAATAAAAAAAAAAATCAGTGTTAATGTTTGCTGAATAGTGATGCTTTCATTAATTCTTTGAAGTGGAATTGTGCAAGGCTATTCAATAATAACTGAAGGAATCGCATTGGCACCTTACAGCTTCTAAAACGCCTTGTTTATAGCCAGTGATAAGAAAAATAATGGCACCAGATTAAAAGATGAAGCAGACTGTTAAAATCCAAAGAGGGTGGGCAGATGAAGGCCCCTCAGCCTTTAAAGGAATTTCTAATACTCCGATTTGTGCCTGGAGTTTGGGGCCAAACAATCCAGCTTTGGGAAGGATGAGAAATGCTCTTCCCAAGCAGCTTTCTCTTCTTCAGCCATTGGGTTGGGGTACAAGCAGTGGATTCCTTGTAATCTGAGGAGCAGCCGAAACAGGGCTTGTGTGCCTTTGTCTATTGATGACAGCCATGTAAATCCCTGGGTGGCTCTCAAACAACTTTAATGAAGGTTTTGAGCATGAATAAGATTGTGTGTTCTGGAAACACCACAAGGTTTTTACTTAAATGGTAAAAAGAACCCCTTCACCTGCATTTTCTTCTGCAAACGCTGGGTGTATGGGAGTGAGTGATGCATGGGGTTTCCAAGGCCCATACCAGTTGATTCTCTCCAGATGCTGAAAGTCTTGTTGATGGATGGGGATAGATAGACAGACAGAAAGATCCAGACGAAAAGTGGGATTCCTTTCACTGAATAGCCTGAAATGTACATCTTTGTTTGTCTTTAAAATCCTCCCAGTTTTTGTTCTGTTTTCTTGTCATTCAGAACGGCCTTGTGTCCTTTAAGGAGGTGGCTGTGTATTTCTCCGAAGAGGAGTGGTCTCAGCTGGATGCTGATCAAAAAGCGCTGCATTGGGAAGTCATGCTGGAAAATCATAGGAACGTGGCCTCTTTGGGTAAGAGCCCTTCCAGCTTTTTGTGTATAATAGTCTCATTATGGTTATCATACTCAGGAACAATCTTCAATGACTGTTGCTTAGTGCCAGCATAAAGTCTTCTGATTACAGTTGGATATTAATCTTTAAAGTGCTCTGCATCACTGAATGTCTTTGAATTCAAACTTTTCTTACTTTTTTACAAGTCCACCAGAGCACGACAAAATGATTGTTTATCTTATCTACGTTTCCAATATTAGTTTGGGGTACATTTATACACTTCTGAATATTTTTCTGTTCATATTCCTCAGCCTGATTAGAGGTTTTAACAATTACATATCTTTTGTACACAACTTGAGATTCGAATTCTGCTTTATTTTGTTGAACACTATAGTTCCCTTTATCTACCTGGAATCTTTCTGACAATATGAAAACTACTGACAGTTATATCCTTTTGCCATTCTTGACTTAGTTTGGTATTCCTGCATCTCAAGTTCTAATGGCGCTCGACATGTTATCCATTGTATTTTCCTGCTGCTTTTTTTCTGCAGAGAGTCATTAAGATGTTTTGGGGCACAGCCTGATTTTATATCTGTTTCATATTCTCAGCTTGATATTTCTAACATGGTTTTAAACTCTAGATCAGGGGTGTCAAACTCGCAACGTCACGTAACGTCTCGTGACATATTGTGACTTTTTTGCCATTGCCGACAATGGGGTGGGTGCGGTTTGCCATGACTCATCCGTCCCACGGGCCAGCAGTTTGACACCCCTGCTGTAGATTTAGCCTAAATTTATCGTATTACAAAGATCCATGACATGCAAACCTCTGTCGTGCCCTTCTAGTTATAACATTCTCTTAATTCTGAGCAACTCCTGTTTCTTGTCCAAACCACATAGCAGACTACAAAGTCCAATTTCAAATCGGGAAAACCAAATCCTCAGCTCGTTACCTGTATAAAAGACACCTGGGAACCAGAAAGCTTGCTGATTGATAGGGGATCAAATATTTATTTCACTTATTAAAATGCAAATCAATTTATATCTTTTTTGAAATGTGTTTTTCTGGATTTTCCCCCCTCACTGTAGTTATAACATTCCCTTAATTCTGAACAACTCCTTTTTATTATCCAAACTATATAGCAGACTACAAATTCTAATTTCAAATCAGGCAAACCAAACTTTCCCCTTTTGTTCGAATTTTGGAGAATTTGATATTTAATCGATGGTTTTGCCCTAGCCATACAAAGCTAGATTTATCTTCCAAAATTTTAATCAAGAAAATCCAGATCAAATTCTTGAAGGGCTTCTCTGAGAAGATTGAAGCAGTTTGTTTTTTCATTATATTCAAACTTCCTATGCTTTGCTCTTTTTCCCTAAAGTTATTTTTATTTTCCTGTGAAGGTAATGGAGAGGAATATGAAGATTCCTGGGAACTACTCCAAATGATCACTCATGGGTACAATACGAAGAACGCCACAGATCTAATGGAAGTAGAAAGCCATGAGAGAAACCAGTCAAATAACTGCAATCGGGAAAATTCATTTTCTATTCATGCACCAACTAAAGCCTCTGTGGTCCAACAAAGGAAAATAAAAAAGAAATATATTGGAAAACATATAAAGGTATTCATAAAGAAATTAAATGTAAATAAATGCCATCAAACCCAAACCAAAGGAGAAGATTATATATGTAGAGACAATGGAAAAAATTACAAATGGACCTTGTCTCTTCCTCATAAAAATGGGTCCCGTACATCTCAAAAAAGGACCCACGCAGGAGAGAAGCCCTATAAATGCATGGAGTGTGGAAAGAGCTTTATTTTTAGAAGTTATCTTAGGTCACATAGAAGGATCCATACAGGCGAGAAGCCCTATAAATGCATGGAATGTGGAAAGAGCTTTATTTTTAGAAGTTATCTTAGGTTACATAGAAGGATCCACACAGGCGAGAAGCCGTATAAATGCATGGACTGTGGAAAGAGCTTCACTTCTAGTTCTTCTCTTACTTCCCACTTAAGGATCCATACAGGGGAGAAGCCATATAAATGCACTGAGTGTGGAAAGTGCTTCACTTCTAGTTCTTCTCTTACTTCTCATTACCGGATCCATACAGGGGAGAAGCCTTATAAATGCATGGAATGTGGAAAGAGTTTTTCTACCAACGGTTATCTTACCACCCATAAAAAGATCCACACAGGGGAGAAGCCCTATAAATGCATGGAGTGTGGAATGAGCTTCACTTTTAGTTCTTCTCTTACTTCCCATTACTGGATTCATACAAGGGAGAAGCCTTATAAATCTGTGGAATGTGGAAAGAGTTTTTCTACCAATGGTTATCTTGCCATCCATAAAAACATCCACACATGGGAGAAGCCTCATAAATGCACGGAATGTGGAAAGAGTTTTTCTACCAAGGGTAATCTTACCATCCATAAAAAGATCCACACAGGGGAGAAGCCTCATAAATGCACGGAGTGTGAAAAGAGTTTTTCTACCAACTGTTATCTTAACATCCATAAAAGGATCCACACGGGGGAGAAGCCTTATAAATGCATGGAATGTGGAAAGAGCTTTGCTTCTAATTATTCTCTCACTTTGCATTACCGGATCCATACAGGGGAGAAGCCTTATAAATGTGTGGAATGTGGAAAGAGTTTTTCTACGAAGAGTTATCTTAACATCCATAAAAAGATCCACTCAGGGGAGAAGCCTTATAAATGCATGGAATGTGGAAAGAGTTTTTCTACGAACAGTTATCTTAACACGCATAAAAGGACCCACACAAGGGAGAAACCCTATAAATGCATGGAGTGTGGAATGAGCTTCACTTTTAGTAATTCTCTCACTTTACATTACCGGATTCATAAAGGGGAGAAGCCTTATAAATGTGTGGAATGTGGAAAGAGTTTTTCTACCAACGGTAATCTTACCATCCATAAAAAGATCCACACAGGGGAGAAGGCTTATAAATGCATGGAGTGTGGAAAGAGTTTTGCTACGAACAGTTCTCTTTACACGCATAAGAGGACCCACACAAGGGAGAAGCCCTATAAATGCATGGAGTGTGGAAAATGTTTTATTTTGAACAGTTATCTTAACTACCATAAAAGGACCCACGCTGTGTAGAAGTTCTGTAAGTCTGTGAAATAAGAAAAAAACTTCAAGGGGACCAATGGCCGAATGTTCCATATAATTCTGTTTCACTGTTATGCTTAGTTGTTGAAATATATGCATTTTCTAATTATATTTACTGAATTAGGAAAGGTTTTTTTTGAGTCTGACTGACACAACATGAAGCCCAAGAGAGATGAATTTACAAATGGAAACCAAATGCTAGGCTTGTAGTGTTTTAATTATGAACAGTGGATTTTTGTAGCTACTGTCATTTGAAGGTTATGCCATTTCACATAAATAAGAGAACATCTTTTTTCTTCATGTTTATCCCATTTCCAATTGGATCATAATAAAGAAAGCCCAAATTCCCAATAAGAGTTCTATAAAAAAAATAATTTTTGAGAGCAAGCATAGGGCTTAGCTAGCAAAATGTCATTCCAGGCATAGCATGGGAAATGCATAAATCAGGAAAGATTTCAGATAGCTATTTTTGCTTTCTTTGAAGCTCGCTAGCAACTGCCATACCTAAGGGGAAGACATTTCGCAGGGGAAGAGCGCTAGAGGTGTGAAAGAATATTGTGAGAATTTGAGGACTATTTTCGATTGGATCATAATAAAGCACAAATCCCCAATAAAATTTATTTTTGGAGAGTTAAGCATAGGGCTTAGTTAACAAAATATCATCTCAGGCATACTATGGGAAAGACATAAATCAGGAAAGACTTGCAGAAGCTATAGGTAAATACAAATGACAAAAGTAAATGTGATGCTAAAGAAGATACTTTATGAATAGAGCAGTTTAAGTAGCAGTTGTTTTGCACCTAAGCTTTGTATAGCTGTCAGTAGAAGTTATACAATGAATTCTAAGATGTTGAAACTGGAAACGTCTTGGGATATTGTGCTAAATTACAGGAATGTTTGAAAAGGAAACATCTGGTGACAGTGTAACATCAGAGCCTCTAATTTATACTTAATGCTACTGGATTTACAATCCCCACCTCAGTGTATTCAGTTTGGACAAGGGGCTCAGCTGAGAATGTATCCCAGTATTGAGCTGGAAAATGATTGCTCTAAGAGTGATGTGATCAGGCAGACATTTAGACAGTTCTTTATTTCTCTTGGGAATGGTTCAACAAATGGCCCTCCAGTGACCAGTAAGGCTCCACCCTCAGTCCCACCCACAACAGCCTGTAGATTACCCGGCAAGTCCACAAGTCAAAAGTCCAGGCATAAGACAAGGGCAGTTTCGAAGGCAAAGTCTTCAGGGCTAGGGCAAGACAAACAGCAGGGCATAAAACAAGGTGGGTCCAAGGCAAAAGCTGTTCCAAAGGCAAAGTCTTCAAGGCTAGGGCAAGACAAGGACAGTTCTCAAAGCAAGGCAAAAGCAGTCCTCAAAGCAAGGCAAAAGGTCTTGAGTCAAAGCCGGGTGAGTGCAATCCGAAAACAAACACTTCTTCCTGGCAAAAGCCCCTCCTCATGGCATCTCCTTAAATGCTACTCTCCAGGTGAACCTCGTGAAGAGGGGCAGGGCGCCTTCCTCCCACCTAGTCGGTTTGCCCTACAGCTGAGTCTGCCTCATCTCCATCCTCCCTGCTTGGGGATAGGGTGGGCAAGGCATTTGCTTTTCTCTGGAGCTCCACCGCAACCTCTCCACTGCGTGCCCTTTCCATCTCCCCCACCCCTCTTCCTCAGTCAGCCTGCACCCTCTCTTCCTCCCTACCTACTCTTCCGAGGCCTGAGGGACCAGGGACCTCCTTGTACCCATGTCGTTCCTCATGGGCCATAAGGACTGTGCCATCCCTGCTGTGCAGGTTCTGAGGTTTTGCTTGATAAAAAATACAGGAAACCAGAAGTTGCCTTCAAGCTTAGGGCTTAGTTAACAAAATATCATCTCAGGCATACTATGGGAAAGGCATAAATCGGGAAAGACTTGCAGAAGCTATAGGTAAATACAAATGACAAAGTAAATGTGATGCTAAAGAAGATACTTTATGAATAGAGCAGTTTAAGTAGCAATTGTTTTGCACCTAAGCTTTGTATAGCTGTCAGTAGAAGTTATACAATGAATTCTAAGATGTTGAAACTGGAAACGTCTTGGGATATTGTGCTAAATTAGAAGAATGTTTGAAAAGGAAACATCTGGTGACAATGTAACATCAGATCCTCTAATTTATACTTAATGCTACTGGATTTACAATCCCCACCTCAGTGTATTCAGTTTGGACAAGGGGCTCAGCTGAGAATGTATCCCAGTATTGAGCTGGAAAATGATTGCTCTAAGAGTGATGTGATCAGGCAGACATTTAATAGGTGTGGCTTCTGCAAGAAGCAGAAGGAGCTGCATCTCCCTGATGCATCTGTTCAAGTCAAAACTTTAAATCTTTCTTCCTCTATAGCAGAAATGAGAATGCAAACTTCCTCTGGAATATGAGGAGGTGCACTGTGAAAAACTGAACCTGTCAATCAGTTTGACTGCAGAAGCAGGGAACTTTTTTCGGTCAAAACTCCTCATGATGTGAGAGAATAATCATACAGATATTAATTTGAGGGTGAAGAAAGTTTCAGGATGAAGAGTTCCTCTTCCACAAAAAGGAGCCAGAATGATGAGAAGCCCCTGAAATGCATGTGCAAAAGACTTTCTGAGCATTAGACCAGGGCTTTTCATCCATTGTACCACTTATAGGATATGGCAATATCTGAATAGCACCAGTCGCCTAGCAAAGTGTCAAAAACTTGACCCCCCCCAAAAAAGGAAAAAAGTGATAAAAGTACAGGTAGTCCTCGACTTACAACAGTTCGCTTAGTGACTGTTTGAAGTTACAACGGCACCGGAAAAAGTGACTTATGACCATTTTTCACAATTATGACCGTTTCAGCGTCCCCAAGATCAAATGATTTACATTCGGATGCTTGGCAACTGATTCATATTTATGACGGTCACAGTGTCCCAGGGTCATGTGATCCCCTTTTGCAACCTTCTGACAAGCAAAGTCAATGGTGAAACCAGATTCACTTAACAAACTTTTTTATCAGGGGTGTCAAACTCAATTTCATTGAGGGCCGCGTTAGCATTGTGGTTACCATCGGGGGGCGGGGTGTCCTTCCTTCCTTCCTTCCTTCCTTCCTTCCTTCCTTCCTTCCTTCCTTCCTTCCTTCCTTCCTTCCTTCCTTCCTTCCTTCCTTCCTTCCTTCCTTCTGCAGGGCCGTCAGGGCTCAGCAGAAGTGCCAGGATCAGCGCCGGGAAGAAAGATAATTAAATCCACCCACCAAATCATCTTTTCACAGCCTTGGGGCTATGCAAAATGTGGCTCTTTGGAAACTCAGCCTCTACAAAAACTTTGGTTTTGTTTTGTTTTGTTTTTACATGTCAGGCACTGTTAAGGCTCTCTGGCAGCTTCATTCTTCAATATTTAAGAATACAGCCCCAAACCTCTTACACAAACACAATGCATCGTGTCAGTTGTAGGAGAAATAACATGAGCAAGCATTTTATTTCCTCCCTGGATACAATTCCTGGAGCTGCAGAAAAAGCAGCAAAAAGAGAGAATGTGCATTTCATTAATGGAGAACAAAGGGACAGTGAGTGACTCAGACTTAAGGGGGAAAATAGGTAAAAATAAATTTAAAAAGACACATCACAACAACGTATTTTCTGCTGTGAAAAGAAATTTCTTAGGTTTGTTCCTCCAGCTGGGAATAAGCCTTCAGCATGGACAAAGAAAAAAAATTGATACTGAGCGAAGCAAGCTGGATTTTATTACAGAAGCAAGACAGAGAAGTGATTCAGCAATGCTTCTGGACTAGCTAGTAAAAAACACATAAATGCATGGTACAATTTATACTCTTTTTCCTATTTTAAGTCTTGAGATTTGTAAGAAGTTTATTCTTCTTAACTGCCTAGCTTGGTTTTTTTTCCTGTCTGCAGGATTGATTAATCCTATCACCCAGGGAAGGAAATAACTTGTTGATGGAAGTTTTTGTGTGTCTAGGTTAATCTTGTCATAGGTGCTGGTGTGTGTCTGGGGTTAATCCTGTTATTGGTTTCTATGTGCATATAGGGCAATCCTGTCAGCTTTCTTTTGGTTTGTTCAAGGCTAGCGCTTAGCTACATTGTTTCTTTTGCTTGTGTTTCTTGGCTGTCTGCCCGAGGCTATTAAGGGGGGGGAGGAAGAAAGAGAGAGAGGGGAAAAAACCTCTGGTGCTTTTATTTTTCGGCTTGACTTTTCAAAGAGAAGGGAAATGGATGTTTCTTTTGGAACAGCCTTTCGTATTTGTAATAGTTGGTTTCTGGGGCTAGGTTTTCTACCTCTTTCCCCATTGTTCCTGCCTGTTTAATATTTCCCAAAGGTATTTCTTTTTCATGGGTATGTAGATGCTAACTTCTAATTGTTGATTGAATCAATAATCCATCATAGCCATGGAGCAAGTTTCGAATTGACTCCGGAGTTCAGAGATCTTAAACCAGGGGTGGGGAACCTTGGCTCTTTTATGACTCGTGGACTTCAACTCCCAGAATTCCTGAGCCAGCATGGCTCAGCTTGGAAACCTCTCCCTTTCCCCTCAGCATGGCTGGATCAGGAATTCTGGGAGTTGAAGTCCACAAGTCATAAAACAGCCAAGGTTCCCCGCCCCTGTCTTAAACCAGTGGTTCTTAACCTGGGCGATATCGCCCCCCAGGGAGTGATTTCATTTTTCAGGGGGGTGATGGAACGAAAAGGGGCGATGCGGGGGCGAAGGAACGAAAAGGGGGCGATGGAGCGAGAAGTTTTGGGGACACTTTTGAGACTTTTTCGTACAGTGAATCGCTGTATATCTGTCATACAAAAACATCAGATCTCTCGCTATTAGTGGATTGAATTGTGTTTTCAAATGTTCCTCCAGCTGGCTTCAGTACAGAACGCCGTACATATGTGAATACGCATCGCTTATCTTCATGCGCGTTGTGCAACAACCTCTACCCATACAGTGGCGCGCCATTGGCCAGAATGGGCAGTGATGGAGGGGGGAGCGCTTCTTTCGAAACATCGCATGCTGAGTGGCTGTCCCCTGTGACATTATATTTTCTTTGTGTCTTTTTAATCCTTTTTACAGTGTGTGTGACTATATATACTTTCCTCGAATCTTAATTTAGTTTCAGAGTTTTTGTCTTGAAATTCTTAGTTTTTTCTTTTCGGGCATTTCACTTTCTTGCAATTGAATTTTGTTTTCAGTTGTCATTACATTTAAGTGTCTTGAATAAATAAGATAATAATGAAATACATGTATCACGAAGTTTGGGAATAAAGTGACGGGTGGCACCAAAATTTTTCACACAGTTGAGATATGGGAAAAAGACTGGAAATAAATTATTTGCATCGATATGTCCTGATGACAATTTTAAAGAAAACAAAAAAAGTGTTTGCATAAATTGAAGAATTATTTCCTATGTTGTGATTGAGAGGTTATGTTGGGGGAGGGGGGCGATGACAACTTCCTCATTGGCTCAAGGGGGCGATTCGTTCAAAAAGGTTAAGAACCACTGTCTTAAACGGCTGCTCCACGGGAATTGCATCCCATGAGGGAAGCCGAGTGAGGGATTTACTTTGGAAACGGGCATTTGTAAGTCTAGCCAAACAGGCTAAAGCTGACAGCTGCTCTTTGCTAAACTCCCCCCCCCAAAAAAAACCAACGTTACAAAATAGAGACCAGCGAAGGAGCCAAACTTTTTCCTTCAACCTTCTCCAGAGAAAAGAGGAACATAGCATCCGCCAGGCGTTTTTTGTCCAAATTGGGCACCCAAAGCAAAGGGGAAAAACTGCTGCAGAATTTTGAAGAACTGCCAGGGCTGCTGCAACCCTTCCCAAAATGAAGCGCCCCGCGCAGCCCAGCCTCATCCCACACAGCCGCCGCGACGCCTGGCCACTTGTCTAAAATGAAGTACAGGTCGAAGCCCCCGTAGCAGGCAGTGCCCCCTCCTCTCGCTGCCCCCCTCACCCATCACGGGACCATCAGGGCGGCCAGGAAGAGCCACTGCAAGCCCTGGGGAAGAGGTCTCTGCGCTGCATGAGCCATTCCCGAATCCAGGCAGCCCAAGGGGTGAAGGTCCTCCCAAGCTCCTTCAGCAGATGGCCAGGTGCCGGCGGCTTTTCAGGGGATCAAATCCTCACATTCAGAAAGGAGGGGGAAAGGCTGTCCGAAGGTGGGTTTTTAATGTTTCGTGGGGTGGTTTCAGATTTTCCTTCTGCTTTCCCTCTGGTCCATTTTCAAGGCGCCTCTGCCTTGCGCTTCCAACGCAGCGCAGCCGAACCCGCCACTGTCGGCCAGGCAATTGGCAACTTCCGGTTCCCGTTGCTTTGCTTTGCCCCAGATTTGAGGAACGTGGAAGCCTCCTCCCCCCTCCTGCCCCCTTCCCCGTGAAGGAAAGAGCTGGAATCCGACACTGATCCTGGCGCTTCTGCTGAGCCCCCAAGGAGCGCCAATCAGAAGAAGTGCTGATCAGCTGGACCCCGGGGCTGATCCTGGTGCTTCTGCTGAGCCCTGACAGCCCTGCAGCTCCAACCGTCTCTTGCTCAGGCTTGTGCAGTGCTGCTGCCGGTCCAGCTCATTCCTCTTCTCTGCTAGGATGGTCGCGTACCACCTGCCAGGTGCCAATGTACCACAGGTGGTACACGTACCACCGATTGAAAAGGCCTGCATTAGACCATATAGGTAGTCCTCGAGTTACGAGTATAATGGAGCCTGCACATTCCACTCATAACTCAAACACAAAATGAATCTCGTACCTCGAACAAGATCACTCCCATGCTTGTTGAGACACATGCGAGTGCACGAGGTATCTCATGGTGGGAAAGGCCATGGGGGGGCCGGGTGATGGAACAAGCCCCCAAGGCCTCCCCGACCCAGTAAGAAACCTCATGCTTCCCCCCTTCTTGCCGCACCAGACTCACCTTGCAAAATCTGTTTCTGCCGCGGATTCTTTCCTTTTGAGGGAGAGGAGAGTCGGCTTGGAAATGGTTTTCACGCTGACAATGGAAGCTCCTGGGTGCCGTAATATCGTTCAAGTTCAAACACAAATTCTCTGCAAAAGAGATCATGGGCCCTGGAAGCTTCCATTCTGAGGGGGGGGGAGTGTCTGCCTCATTTGCATGCCTAGGGGGCAAAGCGTGAAATTGGAGTCGGCCGGACGCGGGAACCAATACCATCCGTGGTCCGGTTGCACTGCTCGCTCACGTGTGCCAGCCTTGGTTGGAGGGAAGGAACGAAGCCTTCAACTGAGCGGGGAGGCATCGGGGGGTGAATCCCCTTGTACCTGCGTCCAAGCTGCTGGCGGTGGCGGTAACAGCCACCTGAGCGGCTACGATCTCCCCTCCCCAGCCAGCCACTCTGCCCCACCTACTCCTTGCCTGTCCAGCCGGTGGCAGAAATCTTGACTGCTCTTCTCCTTGTGCTTCTCCCCAATGAAGCGGCGGCGGTAGCTTCAGTTTTTCCCCTCCGTCCGAAATGAAGCAAGTGGAGGCGCAGAGCAGGATTGCTCTGAAGAAGACACGGGTGTGCTGCTCACTCACGTGCGCCAGCCTTATTGAGAGTAAAATTGGCCTGTCTGAACTATGAACACAAATACTGACTTTCAGAACTGTATTGTGGAACTATTTTCCTGTAGAAAAAACATACACTGTTGCCTGATATGATGGAACATTTTGGATTATAAATCTTGATTGATAAACAACCTTTAATGGGTTTCTCTTCTCCCTGGACAGAAAGGGTATATTTCTCATTGGACAGAAAAATTTGAATTTTACTTATATTTGCTTAGGGGAGATTTAACAACGGATTGATAAGTCGGTTGGATAATCTGGAGCTCCAATGACAATTAACTGAAACTTTCTAAACTCTTAAACAGGTTTCTATAAAGGCCACATACAAAAATTAAAATGGATGTTCCATACGTAGCTCTAAATGGTAAAAAACCATCCTTAATATCTGTCTCCAGAAGCCTCAGTTTGACATACCACCAAGAAAATACTGATGAATCACAGAAAGAAGTTCTCTCCATGTTGAAATTAATACAAGAAACAATTGCCTTAGCTCATGATGAGATTAAAAATAACAAAGGAGATGAAAGAACAATTTTCTAATTTAAATCTACAAACTCAGAAAATATCTACAGAGAAGTAACTAGCTACCTAGAAAATAGAAGAAAAACTAGAGAATACTGACTCAAAAAGGATCTAAAGGAAGAAACTAACGGCCAGACTCAGACAAATGAAGACTTAGAAGACATAACGATAATATTGGAAATAGAAAAGACATTTTACCAACCAAGATTTCAGAATATACTGGAGGATAAGGAAGGAGAGCTGATGGAATGGAAGATAGAGCAGTTAACAGAACTGTGGGGAACTGGAGAAGGAGGGAGGCTGTTTAATGAATATCAATGGGATAGTTCTTCCAGAAATACTTGAACTGAATTGTTTCTCTTGTTCCAAATAATATACACAAAAATAGAGGAAGAATTATTTGATAATCCAAATGCATTGACTTGGAAAGTTAATTGGCAAAGGAAGAAAGCTAGAGTAAGACTGAAGAAAACAGAAGCTTTGACCTATTAGAGGGGATGTTATATTATGAATTAGATGTTTGAATATGGTTAAGAATAGATTGCTAGAAATAGAAGTATTATTATAACTACAGTAGAAGCCAAAATTGTGGAAACCTTTTGAGAAAAGTGTAGATTTGAGGTTTGATGGCTAATAACATCACTTTTTTTGTAGTACCATAAAATAATATATCAATGGAAAGATAATTTAATCAAGAATGTAATGCAACAAAGTTTGTTCAATTATCTGTATTCTATGAAAAGTTATAGCCAAATACCCAGAAAAAGGAAGCACAACTTGCTTAGGTTGATATCAGGTAGCTTTCCTTCATCTGATCCAATGAGCATGAGTGTTTAGAGGGTCAATCAGGTGTCATCTTGTTTTGGCAATGAGCCAGTCAGATCACAGTAGGATTCAGTTATTGATGTCATGTATTGAAGCTGAGAGGAGGACATTTGTCAGTGTGTTATGTGATGGCTATCAAGTTGGTTGGGTTTTTTTGTGTTCTTTCATTTAGTGAGCTTGTAAAACGTAATAAAATTAAAGTAATGGTGCAAAGAGTTGACTGGTCGCCCAGAAAGCGATGTAAAATAGTATTATTGAGTGAACAAGGCTACAGTTATAAAGAAATTAGAAGAAAAATTGGTGGAAACTTAACCAAAGGTGGCATTTCTACTGTACGCTTTTCCCAAAAGGTTTCCACAATTTTGGCCACTACTGTATCTTCTAAATCAAGCCAAGCGTTGGGTTGCTGGTCTTTCTATTTCAGTTTGAGCATGGAGATTTAGGTTTGATTCACCTATTATGGAAAACCATAAGTCTGAGGGTGGAGGCTTGTTCTCCGAGCTTCTGGGTTGGTTTCCAAACATTTCGATACTAGGCTAGGTAACATCTTCAGCAGAGTTTAGGGGATGTCAGTGTTATAAACAGTCTCCTGTTAATAAGGGATTCAGGTATGGGTGTGTCAAATGAGAGTCTTGTGATGGGTCAGGTGTGAGTCATCAGTGAGAGGCTTGTGATGGATCTTGTGATGGGGAGGTTACATTAGGTCAGGGTCCTTGGGAGGTGAACTACTGGTGTTATCTAGCCTGGTAATGAAACATTTGGAAACCAACCCACAAACTTGGAGAATGAACCTTCACCCTCACCCTATCCCTGAGGTACAGATATTTGCCACTATTGCAAACCATACGTTTGTTTAGCTATGGTTTAATGACTGAGCCAGAGATGGCTGGGATCATCAAGAATGAAGTCATCAGCCATGGCTTGCAAACCAAAGTGGCTCTTTCCACCCAAAACGCTAAAATAATACTAAAACTATGTTATGGTTTAGCCCAGGGGTAGGCAACCTTGGCTCTTTTATGACTCGTGGATTTCAACTCCCAGTCCATAGGGACTCCCAGTCCATAGGGACCATAGGGTCTCCTCCTCAGACCCAGGCTCCAACAGGTCCATGACATCTACAAAAGTCTTACATTTCATACTCATATTTCCTCATATTTTTCTCTTCCTTTTTGTCCCTCGTGTTTTAATGTTACATTCTCTATTCCATCTTTACTTTACATCATTTTGCAGTTCCACCTTTTCTCCAGTCACAAATGAGAGGCCGTTTCCCCCCTCTTCATTTGTCCTCCAAGGAGCCTTCTGATGTAAAATTTCTGGAGCATCCAGCAGTTTCAGCTTTTTCTCCACTTTGCAACAGCTTTTGCTTTTTTCTTCAGCATCCTTTCCTTGGTCACAAGGAGCCGCTCGGCCTTCCCAGTGATTCTGAGGCACCCGGAGCCAAGAATTGGACAAGGGTAGATGTGGATACAGAACCAGAGAACCAGAAACACAGGAGAAATCTCCATTTTCCCAGTTGTGGCTTCCCTACATGTGTCCCGTCTTACCCCCCTTCAGGCCGGAGTTTGCAACAACCGCAAGACACAAATTGTGTTTCCCAGAGAGGCTCCTGGTCCTCATCTTTTGACCGCCTGGCCTTTTCTGAGAGGATTTGGGCCCCTTTGAGGCCTCCTCCAATCTCTGCAGAGCCTTCATGGTGGCTGTTCTTGAGGGAAGCGGGTTCAAATCCTCCTAGAAGATTTATCTCCATCTCCACAGACGATGGAGCATTCCTGGCACTTCGCGCAGAGTCCACCAGAGGGCGCGTTCAGCTGCAGGAGGGAACTGAGCATGTCCGGCGCTTTTCGGCTACCACAACTCACGTGTTGACTCGGGCTTTCGTCGGAAGGGGATGGAAACGCGTCTGCCCTATGTGCTTCCTCTCCCCCTCTGTGAGCCTGGATCGGGAAGCGCAGAGGCTGCCGCGAAGCCTTGCGAAGACGCGGATCCCGACGAGACTCCCGAGTTCAGTGAGTGGTGGCTCTGCCCGTGCAAAGGGGTCCCGCGCTGGAGGCGAGCGTGGAGACGGGCCAAGTTTTCCCCCGGGGTGGGAGTCCGGGGTCCCATGTTGCCCTGCCGCCCTTTCCCATGCTTTGACCGGGCGGAGGGGGGGAGCAAAGGAGAGAAATGGGGGTCGCTAGAAGGGAGGGGCCGTTTCCCCGCATTTCCTGGGGGAGTCTCTGCATGGGAGGCTGGTCCGAAGTCCCCCCGCCGGCTCTGGGTGCAAGACCGGGGCCCCGGGTGGGAGGACCGGGACTGGGGTGCTGCTTCACTCGCCTCTGCCCACAACCTCAAAGGGGCTTTGCCGTAGACAAAGGAGGGAGAGGGTGCAGAGAGGGGATGCTGAGACGCAGCATTCGCACCCGGTGCCCGGTTGGGCTTGTGTTTCCCAAACCTCTTTCAAGCCTGGGAGTTGAAGTCTATATTTATCTTCATTTGTCCGTCTTTGGAAAAGCGTGGGTTAGGCTAAGAAGTGGGGAACGTGTTTGTCGGAGTTGCATGAATCAGAAGCTCATGTTATAGGCTGTCAATGGTTCATTCATTCGGGTGTTCCTCCTCTGTGTATCGGATGATGGCTTGTTAATTCAGGCTTCTGAAGGTCCCAAAGGGGTTTGGGCCAGAATGATTAATGGGGTTCTGCTGTCTAAAGTTTTACTATAAGTTCAAAGGTTGATTTATCTTCTCGTGAAATCGATTGATATGCTGTAGATCTCATGTCAATTGCGGTTCTGTGACTTGAGACATTTATTGTTTGTAAGGATTGTTAGTAACCCTAACTCTCTTCTGAAATCGTTAGAATAAATAACTAGGAAACAGAAACCCAAACATATTTTAAATGTATTTTGAGTCTTTGATAGAAGTTGATCAAGAAGGATTCGTCAGAATATGCCCCAGCTGCACAGAAGTTAAAGTACCTAACAGGATTCCCCGCTTTCTTCCCTGACTTTAGTGGTTTTATAAGATTATCTTCTTGTTATTTTATTCTTTGGGGATGGATTTTTCGCTAGTTAAATTAGACACCCTGTTTTCCTGGTACTTTCTTTGGTTTTCCATTTTGGATATGTAAACTGCAAATCTTTAGTGTTTATTCTGGAGACAAAGAATAAACTAGGATCAGATCCTCCACGCTTAAGAGGGTGGGTGAACATCACTTTAAGGTGTATTCTTCCAAGCCCTGTGTTTCATGTGAACGTTGCCTGTGTGGTTGGAGTCAAGGAATTTTGTGTTATAGTCTTTGTTTCCAAAAAGCAAGCACTGAAAAATAGAAAGTGAGCATCCTAAACCAGGATCATTTCCTTGGCATTTCATTTGATGTGAACACAACCTTCATGGCATCCTTTGAAAGTTGTTCCTTCTCAGAATCATTCCCCTCAGTATTATTCCATGTTAGGGGTCTTCTTCCTTTTCCTCACTAAGACACCTGATAAAAGATAAAGTTTTCTTTCTTGGGATAAGCCATTTTTGGAACTTCCTCCTTACCTCTTCTCTGGCTTCAGTTACTTACAAACATACAAACTTAAAGACAAGAGTGGGGAACATCCTTAATGAATGTCTAATGCCTAAATGTCTCAATATGAAGCACAAGAAACGTGTGAAAATTCTGTATTCCATTCCAGTTTAATAAGCTCCTTGAGTTCTGGCATCTTGTATGATCCCTAAGTGTAGGGTATATACGATCTTAAATTTGAAAAAAAAGCTAGCCTACACTTTGGGGGGAAAGGAAATAGAAAATCCTCCAAATATAAAAGATTTACTTTATAATCCAATATGAAATATTCCATGTGTTGATGTAAGCAAGGACCATATTTTACACCACACTTGCTGGACAGACAGACACACAAATACCCAGTGCAATACCACTGCAATCCTTTACCAGCTTCCCTTTCATGAGGAGGAATGTTGTTCAATAGTTAAGTCCACCATCTTCTCATTTTTTCAATTTATTTATTTTTCCATCTCAGATGCAGAAATAGAATCATCTCAACAATCTTCATGTTATAGTATGACTTTGTTCCCAAAAAAACCAGCGCTGAAAAACAGGAAGACAGGGTCATTTCCTTGGCATTTCATACGATGTGAACTCAACCTTCCTGCCATTGTTAGAATGTTGTTCCTTCCCCAGATCATTTCACTCAGTATTATTCCAGGTTAGGGATCTTATTCCTTTTCCTCACTAAGACCCCTGCAAAAGGTAAACTTCAGTAAGGCATTTGATGAAGTAGATCACAACCTACTACTTGATAAGATAGAAAAATGTGGGTTAGACAGCATCACCACCAGATGGATTTGTAGCTGGCTGACCGGGCATACTCAGCCCAAAGAGTTTTTTTTTTCTCCTTTTCCAGCTGCAATCTGAAAGACTGAGAAGTTCAGGCACATCAAAGAGTCTAGTTCAGTGGTGGCGAACCTATGGCACGCGTGCCAGAGGTGGCACTCAGAGCCCTCTCTGTGGGCACACGCGCCGCCACTGCCAGCAGCTTGCGCAGGTCCATTAGGCCACCGCCGCTGCCTGGAGCGGCAGCCCCACCCAGCACAAAGGAGGCGAAGCGGCCAGCTAGCAAGCTTGAGTAGAGGTGGTAGAGCACGCCCACATCCAGCAAGCCAAAGGCCACCCCGAACAGGCAAAGCCGGATCCCCATCGGCGCCATGGCCCCCCAGTCCCAGCTAGGATTGTGTACCTCCCCCCCATCTATGCTAGGCTTCCTGCCAACCGCCCCACCCGCCAGAGACCCCCTGGATCTCCCCCAACCCTGCCCGGCCCCCACAGGCGTCCCCCCCATGAGCAACATCGAGGTGGCCATGCCCACCCCAGCCACACCCAGCCAGTCTGCCGTGACAACTGCAGCCATGCCAACCCAGTGGGCCACGCCCACCCAGTGGGCCACGCCCCCATTCCCCCCTGAGGGCACCACAATGCTGATGCGGCTCTGGCACTTTGCAATAAATAAGTGGGTTTTGGGTTGTGGTTTGGGCACTCGGTCTCTAAAAGGTTCGCCATCACTGGTCTAGTTGCTATCTCTGTTTGGGCTTCAAGCCAAGGTCACTCCTTCCAAGCAATGTGCAAAGCAAGGTCTTAGTGCTGTTCCTTTTTTCACCACTAGATGTCATTAAATGTGTATTTTTCAACCAGGACTTATTTCTCAAAGGTTCAGTCCGGTATTTTTCAAAAAAAGGATAAAGTTTTCAAAATATTTTAAGTCTCCCAAATTTTTCAGTGTTGCGACTTTAAATTATTTCCAAATTAGTTTTATAATCTGCTTTCTCCCCAAAAACATTGAACCACCGCTGTTCTGAATCTAGGGGGAGGGGCACCAAGGAAAAACACCCCCCCCATCTTCTTGCTTTTGGGAGCCTTGCTTTTGGGGATTCTTTTCTTCAGGGAAAATTTTTAAAATTGTAGAGCAGGAAAAATACTCACACCCAGTTCCAAATGCGTTGCTTAAACTGCTGAATAGTGCTTTTTTCCCTGGCTGTCGGTAGCTTCTGACTGGCCGCTGGATTGCAGCCAGTCTTTCACCTGTTAGTTCAGAAGGCTTCCTCGGATCGAACGGCTGGACCACCATCTCACCGTGATCTATGAGGGTCCCCTCCTTCTTTTTTGCCTCTCTGGGGTGACTTTAGGTCCCAACAGGATGCAATTCGTAGCTGGCTGACCGGCTGTACTCAGCATGTGGTCCTCAATGGAACTGCATCTACATGGAGGAAAGTGTGTACTTGGGGGCCCCAGGGCTCTGTTCTGGGCCCAGTGCTCTTCAACATCTTCATCAATGATTTGGACGAGGGGATAGATGGGGAACTCATTTGCAGATGACACCAATCTGGCAGGAACAGCCAACACTCCAGAAGATGGGCTTAAGATACAGGAGGATCTCGACAGACTTGAACATTGGGCGCTATCTAACAAAATGAAATTCAATAGTGAAGAAAGTAAGGATCTACATTTAGGCAAGAAAAACCAAATGCACAGGTATAGTATAGGTGGTACCTTGCTCAATAGTAGTAACTATGAGAGGGATCTTGGAGTCCTAGTGGACAATCATTTAAATATGAGCCAGCAATGTGCTGCAGCTGCCAAAAAAGCCAACACAGTGGCTTTTAACAGAGGGATAGAATCAAGATCACGTGAAGTGTTAATACCACTTTACAATGCCTTGGTAAGGCCACATTTGGAATACTGCATCCAGTTTTGGTCATCACAATGTAAAAAAGATGTTGAGACTCTAGAAAGAGTACAGAGAAGAGCAACAAAGATTAGCGGACTGGAGGCTAAAACATATAAGGAACAGTTGCTGGAATTAGGTATGTCTAGTTGAATGTAGAGAAGCACAAGGGGTGACATGATAGCAGTGTTCCAATATCTCAGGGGTTGCCACAAAGAAGAGGGAGTCAACTATTCTGCAAAGCGCCTGAAGGCAGGACAAGAAGCAACAGATGGAAACTAATCAAGGAGAGAAGCAACCTAGAACTAAGGGGAAATTTCCTGACAGTTAGAACAATTAACAATTAACCAGTGGAACAACCTGCCTCCAGAGGTTGTGAATGCTCTGAAAGTTTTAAGAAGAGACTGGACAGCCATTTGTCTGAAATGGTATAGGGTTTCCTGCCTGAGCATGGGGTTGGACTATATGACCTCCAAGGTCCCTTCCAACATTATTATTATTATTGTTGTTGTTGTTACTACTACTATTATTACTATTATTACTATTATTATTATCTTTCTTGCAATAAGCCATTTTTGGAACTTCCTCCTTTTCTCTTCTCTATGGCTCCAGTTACTCACAAACATACCAATTTACAGTCCCATACGGTATTAATCTTGTGAATTCTCAAGCTTCTGCGGTGGCCCTGGCGGAAGGCTTCCTCATGAGTCAGGCAGAGGAGCAGAAGGAGCAAGTCAAATTGCAGGTGAGAGACTTTCACCTTGGAAGTCCAGAAGGGAATAAAGAATGTGTTTGAATTTTTCACCCCTCCCTTCTGTACTTCTCTGCTCTTCATAATATGTGGAGATGTTTCACTAGTTCTTGCAGGACATTGTTCCATTATCCATGCTAGAAGATAGAGTGGAGACAGCTGTTTGTTTCTTACATTCTAGGGTCATTGATTGATATTCTCGGATTGAAGTTGTTTTTAGAGAACAAGAATCCATGTTGTGTAATGTCTTATTCAAGTCTTTCCCTCTGCAGACCAGAGATCCTATGAGAAGCAGGAATCCATCAAATGTCCCTCTGGAGCTGCTTTTCAGGGGGATCTCTCAGGATGCCGCAAGTCAGGACATCTCAGACGGTAATCAAAAATCCACCTATTCCTAAGAGAGGTCTCAGCTCTCTTTCTCTTTCTCTATCTCTTCTCTAGAATGCCTTCTGCTATTTTGTTTATTATCCATTGAAAAATTCTGTCTCCCTCACAGGGAAGAATACAACGAATTTGACTCCTTTTTATGGTGGTGCTGAAAGAGTGGTTGAAACTCCAACTCAAGTAAGAGATGATGATAAAAAATAAAATTTTCAGTGTTAGTGTTTGCTGAATAGTGATCCTTTGATTAATTCTTTGAAATGCAATTGTGCAAGGCTACTCAACAATAACTGAAGGAATCACATTGGCACCTTACAGCTTTTAAAATGCCTTGTTTATAACCAGTGATAACAAAATAATGGCACCAGGTTAAAAGATGAAGCAGACTGTTAAAATCCAAAGAGGGTGGGCAGATCAAGGCCCTTCAGCCTTTAGAGGAATTTCTAATACTCCGATTTGTGCCTGGAGTTTGGGGCCAAACAATCCAGCTTTGGGAAGGATGAGAAATGCTCTTCCCAGGCAGGTTTCTCTTCTTCAGCCATTGGGTTGGGGTACAAGCAGTGGATTCCTTGTAATCTGAGGAGCAGCAGAAACAGGGCTTGTGTGCCTTTGTCTATTCATGACAGCCATGTAAATCCCTGGGTGGCTCTCAAACAACTTTAATGAAGGTTTTGAGCATGGATAAGATTGTGTGTTCTGGAAACACCACAAGGTTTTTACTTAAATGGTAAAAAGAACCACCATCACCACATGGGAGTGAGTGATAGGTGGGGTTTCCAAGGCCCATACCAGTTGATTCTCTTCAGATGCTGAAAGTCTTGCAGATGGATGGGGATAGATAGACAGACAGACAGAAAGATCCAGACGATAAGTGGGATTCCTTTCACTGAATGGCCTGAAATGTACATCTTTGTTTGTCTTTAAAATCCTCCCAGTTTTTGTTCTGTTTTCTTGTCATTCAGGAGGGTCTTGTGTCCTTTAAGGAGGTGGCTGTGTATTTCTCCGAAGAGGAGTGGTCTCAGCTGGATGCTGACCAAAAAGCGCTGCATTGGGAAGTCATGCTGGAAAATCATAGGACCGTGGCCTCTTTGGGTAAGAGCCCTTCCAGCTTTTTGTGTATAATAGTCTCATTATGGTTATCATACTCAGGAACAATCTTCAATGACTGTTGCTTAGTGCCAACATAAAGTGTTCTGATTACAGTTGGATATTAATCTTTAAAGTTCTCAATATCACTGAATGTCTTTGAATTCAAACTTTTCTTACTTTTTTACAAGTCCACCAGAGCACGACAAAATGATCCTTTATCTTGTCGACATTTCCAATATTTGTTTGAGGTACATTTATACACTTCTGAATATTTTTTGGTTCATATTCCTCAGCCTGATTAAAGGTTTTAACAATTACGTATCTTTTGTACACAACGGAGATTCGAATTCTGCTTTCTGTTGTTGAACACTATAGTTCTATTTATCTACCTGGAATATATCTGACAATATGAAAACGACTGACAGTTATATCCTTTTGCCATTCTTGACTTAATTTGGTATTCCCGCAGCTCAAATTATAATGGCTTTCGACATGTTATCCATTGTCTTTTCCTGCTTCTATTTTCTGCTAAGAGTCATTAAGATGTTTTGGGACACAGCCTGATTTTATATCTGTTTCATATTCTCAATGTGGTATTTCTGACATTATGGTTTGAAAATCTAGATTGAGCCAAAATTTATTGTACCACAAAGATCCATGGCATGCAAACCTCTGTCATGCCCTTCTAGTTATAACATTCTCTTAATTCTGAGCAACTCCTGTTTCTTATCCAAACGACACAGCAGACTACAAAGTCCAATTTCAAATCGGGCAAACCAAATCCTCCCCTTTCCTTCGAATTTTGGAGAATTTGAAATTTAATCTATGGTTTTGCCCTTGCCATACAAAGCTGGATTTATCTTCCAAAATTTTAATCAAGAAAATGCAGATCAAATTCTTGAAGGGCTTTTCTGAGAAGATTCAAGCAGTTTGTTTTTTCATTATATTCAAACTTCCTATGCTTTGCTCTTTTTCTCTAAAGTTATTTTTATTTTTATTTTCCTGTGAAGGTAATGGGGAAGAATATGAAGATTCCTGGAAACTATTCCAAATGATCACTCGTGGGTACAATACGAAGAACCCTGCAGTTCTAATGGAAGAAGAAAGCCATGAGAGAAACCAGGCAAATAATTGTAATCGGGAAAGTTCATCTTCTGTTCAGGCACCAACTAAAGCCTCTGTGGCCCAACAAGGAAAAATAAAAAAGAAATATATTGGAAAACATATAAAGGTATTCATAAAGAAATTAGATGTAAATAAATACTATCAAACTCAAACCAAAGGAGAAGATTATATATGTAGAGACAGTGGGAAAAATTACAAATGGACCTTGTCTCTTCCTCATAAAAATGGGTCCCATACATCTCAAAAAAGGACCCACGCAGGAGAGGAGCCCTATAAATGCATGGAGCGTGGAAAGAGCTTTGTTAAGAACAATCAACTTATTTTCCATAAAAGGATCCACAAAGCAGAGGAAACATATAAATGCATGGAGTGTGGGAAAGGTTTTACTAAGAGTAGACAACTTACTTCACATAAAAGGATCCACATAAGAGAGAAGCCCTACCAATGCAAAGAGTGTGGAAAGTGCTTCACCTCACTCAGAAATCTTTCTATACATGAAACGATCCACAAAGGGAAAATGCCGTATAAATGCATGGAGTGTGGAAAGAACTTTATTTTTAGAAGTCATCTTAAGTCACATAGAAGGAGCCACACAGGAGAGAAGCTTTATAAATGCATGGACTGTGGAAAGAGCTTCACTTCTAGTACTGCTCTTACTTCGCATTACCGGATCCATACAGGGGAGAAGCCATATAAATGCATGGACTGTGGAAAGAGCTTTACTATGAACTATCATCTTAAATATCATAAGAGGATCCACACAGGAGAGAAGCCATATAAATGCATGGAGTGTGGAAAGACCTTTATTACGAGCAGCAGTCTTACTTCCCATAAAAGGATCCACTCAGGGGAGAAGCCATATAAATGCACTGAGTGTGGAAAGTGCTTCACTTTTAGTTCTTCTCTTACTTCGCATTACCGGATCCATACAGGGGAGAAGCCATATAAATGCACGGAGTGTGGAAAGAGCTTTACTCAAAGAAACAGTCTTACTTCCCATGAAAGGATCCACACAAAGGAGAAGCCATATAAATGCACTGAGTGTGGAAAGAGCTTCACTTGTAATCATTCTCTTACTTTGCATTACCGGATCCATACAGGGGAAAAGCCATATAAATGCACTGAGTGTGGAAAGAGCTTCGCTTGTAGTAATTCTCTTACTTCACATTACCGGATCCATACAGGGGAGAAGCCATATAAATGCATGGAGTGTGGAAAGAACTTTACTCACATAAAGACTCTTGCTTCCCATAAAAGGATCCACACAGGGGAGAAGCCCTATAAATGCATGGAGTGTGGAAAGAGCTTTACTCACTTCAAAAGTCTTACTTGCCATAAAAGAATCCACATAAAGGAGAAGCTCTATAAATGCATGGAGTGTGGAAAGAGCTTCACTTGTAGTAATTCTCTTACTTCGCATTACTGGATCCATACAGCAGGGAAGTCATATAAATGCATGGAATGTGGAAAGACATTTACTCAGAGCCACAGTCTGTCTTCTCATAAAAGGATCCACACAGGGGAGAAGCCCTATAAATGCATGGAGTGTGGAAAGAGCTTCACTTTCAGTACTTCTCTTACTTCACATTACCAGCTTCATACAGCGGAGAAGCCCTATAAATGCATGGAGTGTGGAAAGAGCTTTGTTCACAGTAATTCTCTTACTTCCCATTACTGGATCCATACAGGGGAGAAGCCATATAAGTGCACAGAGTGTGGAAAAAGCTTCTGTCACAATTCTTCTCTTACTGTTCATAAACGAATCCACACAGGAGAGAAGCGCTATAAATGCATGGAATGTGGAAAGAGCTTCCATAAGAGCAGTGAACTTATTTTCCATAGAAATATCCACATAGGGGAGAAACCATATAAATGCATGGAGTGTGGAAAGAGCTTTATGAAGAACTGCCTACTTATTTACCATAGCAGGATACATACCGGGGAGAAGCCATATAAATGCATGGAGTGTGGAAAATGCTTTTCTGTCTCTACTAACCTTACCTCCCATAAAAAGATTCACACGGGGGAGAAGCCTTATAAATGTATAGAATGTGGAAAGAGTTTTTCTACGAAGAGTTATCTTAACATCCATAAAAGGATCCACACAGGGGAGAAGCCGTATAAATGTATGGTGTGTGGAAAATGTTTTATTGCAAACAGTTATCTTAATTTGCATAAAAGGACTCACACAGTATAGAAGCCCTATAAATTTGTGAAATATGGAAAAGGCTTCAAGAGGACCAATGGCCAAATGTTCCATAAACATATACATTTGGATGAGACTCTGTTTAATTGTTAGGTTTAGTTGTTGAAAATATATGCATTTCCTAATTTCATTTACTGAATTAAGAAAGGGTTTTTTTGAGTCTGACCTTCACAACTTGAAGTCCAAGAGAGATGAATTCACTAATGGAAACCAAATGCTAGACATCTGGTGTTTTAATTATGAACAGTGTAGCTACTGTCATTTGAAGGCCACCAATGCCGTTTCACATAAAAAAAGAGACCATCTTTTTTTCTTCACGTTTATCCCATTTCCAATTGGATCATAATAAAGAAAGCCCAAATTCCCAATAAAAGTTCTATAAAAAATTAATTTTTGAGAGCAAGCATAGGGCTTAGCTAGCAAAATGTCATTCCAGGCATAGCATGGGAAATGCATAAATCAGGAAAGATTTCAGATAGCTATTTTTGCTTTCTTTGAAGCTCGCTAGCAACTGCCATAACTAAGGGGAAGACATTTCGCAGGGGAAGAGCGCTAGAGGTGTGAAAGAATATTGTGAGAATTTGAGGACTATGGACATTAACAGGAAACAGAGGTGCCAAACCGAGCCATCTGCCTGCCCTCAAGGACGCTGGCCCTGCAAAAGGAATTTATAGCCGCTCCTGATGCACCAGGTTCCCAAAACATCGGACCAGGATTGGATTGGACTGTTCTGGCCAGGGGGAGGGTTTTGGACATTGGGGATTGCTTTCAATATACAGTTTTCACGCAGTTTTTCTTTAGAGCTTGCCTCGCTCACACTGCACTCAGTAAAGGGTAAAAGTAAAAGGTAAAAGTACCTTTTCTCTAACATCCATGGAATCAAGAGTCATTCTTTCATGGGGACTAAACTGGCCAGTCTGACAAAAGAGTTGCAGAAATTATAGCTATATATGAATTACCAAAATAAGTGTGATGCTGTAGAACAGAGGTCCCCAACCGTTTGGGCACCAGGGACCGGTTCCTTGGAGGGAGGTTTTTCCACGGACCGGAGGGGGCATGGTTTTGTGTGCTGCCTGCATCTTGCGGATGGGGCTTTGCTTCTTTGTGCGGACCGGTTGTTGGCATGCTGTGGCCCGGTACTGATCAACAGACCAGGGGTTGGGGACCCCTGCTATAGAAAATACCATGAATAGAATGGTTTAAATAGCAATTGTTTTGCAGTTAAGCTTTGTATTGCTGTCTGTAGAAGTTATATAATGAATTGCAAGATATTGAAAGAGGAAAGAAACGAGAATGCAAACTTCCTCTGGAATGTGAGGATGTCCACTGTGAAAAACTGCGACCTAAGTCAACCAGTATGAATGCAGAAGCATTCAATTTTCGGTCAGAAGTCCTCATTTGTATTTGCCTAGTGTGGGAAAACAGATACTACCAGAAGAAGAGAGGAAACATTTGATGGCGTAATATTGGATCTAGACTGAATAAGTTAATATATACCACTGAATTACTAATGGACCCAGACAACACGTTGCTTATTAAGTATTGGACAGTAAACTAGAAAAATAATGAAATATTTATAAGAAAAAAAAGTCCTGTCATTATGTGAGAGAATAATCACGATAGATATTAATTTGAGGGTAAAGAAAGTTTCAAGATGAAGAGTTCCTCTCGCACAAAAAGGAGCCAGAATGACGAGATTTTGGAAGTATGTATAAATTTTATTCTTCCCATACTATAGAAAAGTGTGCCATTCTAGTTGTAAATCATATCCTTCTAAGTAAAATAATCTTTTATGTCTAAGGGTTATACATTCTTTTAGCTGTGTTAAAGCACATGCTTGGTAGTATAAGACCCCGTCCGGCAAGCCAAACCCTCCATTTTCTTTAATCTAATTCTGGCTTTCTTCCTTTGCCAAATAAATTTCCAAATCAGCGTGTTTAAATCATCAAAGAATTTTTTCTCTATTTTTATGGGTAGTGTTTGAAATAGGAAAAGCAATTTTGGCAGAATATTTTTGAGGGGGAGTTCGACTCATTTATATTCATTGAAAAAATCCCATTTCTCCCTCAATTTCTCCTTCCATTTCTTATTTCCCAATTTCTAACGCTTCTACTAATAACTCTGTAATCCATTCCGTAAGATCTTCTTCCTTGTCTTCAGGTATATTCTGAAATCTTAAGGGATGGGATGCCTTTTCCATTTCCAATACCCTTCCAAGTTTTTATTTGACTGCACCAGTCTTTGATTTTCTTCCTTTATTTTCCCTGTCGTTTGATCAGTTTCCTCTGATTTGTCTTCTACTTTCTGAATTCTTTGTTCATTCTTTGTGATCATTTTCTGAAAATTTTCTAGTTGTGAGTTTAAATTAAAAACTTGCTCATTTATCTCATCCAAAGTGCCTTTTGTCTCATTATATCTTCTTATATCTGCTTTGTGTGAAACAATTGCCTCTTGAATTAATTGCAGTGTAGATTGCATTTCCTTTTGGAAATTGTTAGCTTTTTCTTGTTGAAGCGTTGCTTCTATAGATCTCTGATATACCGGGCTAGGAGTTTCGGAGAAAGATGGTGGGGATGGTTTTTTACCAATTTTAGCTAGGTTTGGGGCACTCACTTTTGTTCCCCCCCTCCAAGTACTCTTGTCAAATCTATTATGTTCTCCGGGTACTAGCCTTATCCAGCGCGACCAATCTTAGTCAATACAGCAATATATTATTTAAATTTAAATTTGAAATCGTCTTGTATAATTCTTTTAGTTTTTGTATGTAGCCTTTATAATCCAATAGATTCCAAAATATAGGTCCACTACCGAAAAAAAAGTTTTATAATAGCTCTTCTGTCCAAAAATTGTCAATCAACCAATGTTTGTAATCCAGAATGTCCAGCCATCCTAAGATCAATCCATAAGTCTCCCCCAAGCAGAAGTAACCGAAAGACAAATTTTCATCTCTCTCTGAATAATTCTTGAAGTCAAAAGTCAAAGTTCAATCGATGTTTGTAATCCAAGAAGGTTAGCAAGTTTCAAAACAATCTATTGCTCCCACCATGCAGAAAACAACCCAGAATGTTTTTCTCTGTTTCCAGCTGCTCTCTGCAGAACTAAAAGCTTCCCAAAACATCAAAGAGGCTAGCTAATTATCTATGTCTGGGCCTCATGCCAAGTTCACTACTGACACAACACGTTTAGTGCTATATCTCTATGCCACCACTAGATGTCATTAGATGTCCATCTTCCAACACTTAAAGCGAAAACTTATTTCTTAAAACTTCACCCCAATATTCTTTCAAAAAGAATCTTAACAGTTCTCTAAGTTCCTGAGTTTGTCAAAGCTGTGTCTTTATATTATTATCTCTTTAGTATTATGTACTTCTCTGTTTCTGTCCCCCAAAAAGAATTAAGCCGCCGCTTTCGTTTCTGTGGAAGGGTGGGGCAGAAATCCCTTCTTGCGTATGGGGGTTTTCTTGCTTTTTGAGGATTTATATTTTCCAGGGAATCAGGTTGCAAAGTAGTAGAAAAAGGACAAGTAGTCTCACCCGGTTCCAAACACGATGTTCACAATCTGCTCATTAGTGCTTTTTTTCTTTGGATTGACCACATGAAGCCAGTAGCTTCAGACTAGCCACATGAATGCAGCTAGTCTTTCCCCTGCTGGTTTGGAGGGCTTTCCTAGGATCAAATGGATCGACCGCCGTCTTTCCGTGATCGAGGGTCCCCTCATTCTTTATCGCCTCTCCTGGGCGACTTTAGACCCCTGGCAGAGCGAAAGCAGCTGTGGGAAGCGGAGCCCTGCTTTCCCTCGCCTGCATCACCACGACACTAACCTTTTTGTATTTTCTTGAAGACATTTTGCCTCTCATCCAAGAAGCGTCTTCTGTTCTGAAGAACCATCTTCAGAATTGAAGATACTTCTTGGATAAGAAGCAAAATGTCTCCAAGAACATAGTACAGTTGCCTTTTGAAAAAGTACTGATATGCAGGTTCTGAGGTTTTGCTTGATAAAAAAATACAGGAAACCAGAAGTTGCCTTCAAGCTTTACGTTTTTATTCAGCTGAATAGAGACGGACTCCTCTAAATGAGAGAAGCCCCGAATGACAAGAAATCCTTGTATTTATTCTAATTACAGAAGCAACCCATCCAGCAAAGCTGATGCACATAAGATAAAGATTTCACCCAGTAAGTCTGGCACACTGTAGATAAGGGAGAAAGCAGAAGTAGCTAAACAGTACCTTTGGACCTCTTGACAAATCTACAGACGAGCGAAAAGGTTTTCATATGCAAACAGAGAAAGAAGACAGAGATAGAAATAGATCAAGTAAGATAGAAGTAATTGCAAAGCTGGTAATAGGAAGAGTAAAATAAGCAAGGTGCCTTTAGGGTTAACTTTACAAGTAAGGAGTGGGAGTTTTAAGTGTGTCTAATAAAAGTTTTTGTGGGAAAAACAAATGCTGTCTTTGCATCTGCTTACTGTACAATAATAAAAGCCCTAATAATTGCTAATAGGCCATTTGGGTGGGCGATAAACGTCAGTTTCCGAGGCTCCTGCTGTTGAAGCGGTTTATTCAAATAGTACCCCGGGATGATTCTCTGTCAAAATGGAGAAAATGCACCAATTCTAGTTTTCTGTTGGTTATTGACCAAATTTTTCATTAGAGAAATAGAAATCAGAGTGGCAGTCATACAAAATTAGAAAACCATTGTATCTTTCTTTTTATTCATGATCTAGTGACATCCCAGTTACCTTTAATTCTACTGCAATGGATGGAAACTAATCAAAACAAAAGCAACCTAAATCTAAGGAGAAATTTCCTGACAGTTAGAACACTTAATCAGTGAAACAACCTGCCTCCAGAACTTGTGAATGCTCCAACACTGGAAGTTTTTAAGAAGAGACTGGACAACCATTTGTCTGAAATGGTATAGGGCCGTGGTGGCGAAGTGGCACGCAGAGCCCTCTCTGTGGGCACGTGCGCCATTGCCCCAGTCCTAGGCCTTCAGCTGGGTTTTATAAAACCTTTTCGCTTTAGGCTTCCACCGCCGTGTGCAAAAAAAAAGTTCAATCAATCAATTTCAACTTCTCGGGGAAAAAAAAAAGATCTCAAAGTTGGAATTGATTGATTGAACTTTTTAATCCGACCCAGTCTGCTGTTACCATCGCAGCAATGCCCATCCAATGGGCCACGCCCACCCGGCACCCAACAATACATAAGTGGGTTGTGGGTTGCAGTTTGGGCACTCGGTCTCTAAAAGGTTCGCCATCACTGGTATAGGGTTTCTTGCCTGAGCAGGGGATTGGACTAGGAAGACCCTTCCAATTCTATTATTGTTGTTGTTGTTGTTCACAACGACCGCAAGACACAAATTGTGTTTCCCAGAGAAGCTCCTGGTCCTCGTCTTCTGACCGCCTGGCCGTTTCTGAGAGGATTTGGGCCCTTTTGAGGCCTTCTCCAATCTCTGCAGCGCCTTCACAGTGGCTGTTCTTCAGGGAAGCGGGTTCAAATCCTCCTGGGGGATTTTTCTGCATCTTCACCGTCGGTTCCTGGGCAAGGAAGATGGAGAAGCTGCTGCCTCTGAAGACGCCGACACCTTTCTCGGGCAAGGAACCTTTCCTCCTCCCATGCCCATCATCCCTGCCCTCCCCCCCATTACGCTCCTCTTTCCCGCCCTTTCGGGCAATCCTGCCACTTCGCGCAGAGTCCACCAGGGCGCGCACTCAGCAGCAGTACAAGTCACGTTTTGACTTCGGCGGTCGTCGGAAGAGGTTTTCTCTCCCCCTCTGTGAGCCTGGATCGGGGCCTTTGCGGGAGGCGCAGAGGCTGCCGGAAAGCCTTGCGGGGATGCGGATCCCGACGAGTCTCCCGACTTCCGTTCATGGCGGCTCTGCCCGTGCAAAGGAGTCCCGCGGTGGAGGTGAGCGTGGAGACGGGCCAAATCTTCACCCGGAGTGGGAATCCGGGGTCCCATGTTCCCCTGCCGCCCTTTCCCATGCAGGGACCAGGCAAGGGGGCGGGGGGAGCAAAGGAGAAAAATGGGGGTCGCCAGAAGGGAGGGGCCGTTTCCCCGCATTTCCTGGGGGAGTCTCTGCATGGGGGAGAGGGGGAGGCTGGCCGGATGTCCCCCTGCCGGGTGTGGGTGCAAGTCCGGGGCCCCGGGTGGGAAGACCCGTGACTGGGGTGCTGCTTCCCTGCCTTTCCCCCCTGAAAGGGGCTCTGCCGGCAGACGAGGGAGATGCAAGTGGCCCTGAGACGCAGCATTCGCACCCGGTGCCCGATTGGGCCGGTGTTTCCCAAACCTTTTTGAAGTCTGGGAGTTGAAGTGCATATTTGTCTTCATTTGTCCGTCTTTGGAAAAGCGTGGATTAGGCTAAGAAGCGGGGAACGTGTTTGTCGGAGTTGCATGAATCAGAAGCTCATGTTAAGCTGTCAATGGTTCATTCATTCGGGTGGCTTGTTAATTCAGGCTTCTGAAGTTCCCAAAGGGGTTTGGGCCAGAATGATTAATGGGGTTCTGCTGTCTAAAGTTTTACTATAAGTTCAAAGGTTGATTTATCTTCTCATGAAATCGATTGATATGCTGTAGATCTCATGTCAATTGCGGTTCTGTGACTTGAGACATTTATTGCTTGTAAGGATTGTTAGTAACCCTAACTCTCTTTTGAAATCGTTAGAATAAATAACTAGGAAACAGAAACCCAGAACATATTTTAAATGTATTTTGAGTCTTTGATAGAAGTTGATCAAGAAGGATTCGTCAGAATATGCGCCAGCTGCACAGAAATTAAAGTACCTAACAGGATTCCCCGCTTTCTTCCCTGACTTTAATGGTTTTATAAGATTATCTTCTTGTTATTTTTTCTTTGGGGATGGATTTTCGCTAATTAAATTAGACACCCTGTTTTCCTGGTACTTTCTTTGGTTTTCCATTTTGGATATGTAAACTGCAAATCTTTAGTGTTTATTCTGGAGACAAAGAATAAACTAGGATCAGATCCTCCACTCTTAAGAGGGTGGGTGAACATAACTTTAAGGTGTGTTGTTTCAAGCCCTGTGTTTCATGTGAACTTTGCCTGTATGGTTCGGTAAAAAGTTTGGAGTCAAGGCAAATTGTGTGAAGCAGCCTTTATAGTAAGACTTTGTTCCCAAAAAGCAAGCAATGAAAAACAGAAAGTGAGCATCCTAAACCAGGGTGATTTCCTTGGCATTTCATTTGATGTGAACTCAACCTTCATGGCATTGTTAGAATGTTGTTCCTTCCCAGGATCATTTCACTCAGTATTATACCATGTTAGGGGTCTTCTTCCTTTTCCTCACTAAGACACTTGACAAAAGGTAAACTGTTCTTTCTTGGGATAATCCATTTCCGGAACTTCCTCCTTTTCTATATGGCTCCAGTTACTTACAAACATACAAATATACAGTCCCATACAGTATTAATCTTGTGAATTCTCAAGCTTCCTCCTTCCACTATGTACTCAAGATGGACAGTGATTAATATTTATATGTAAGGGTGTAGGTATATACATATGTTGTATATAGCATGTTCATATGTGTGTTATGTATGTGTACACTTTTGAGAGCAAGCAACAGAATTTCATTTTTAATGTGTGCCATTGTGCCCACAGTAAAAAAATCACAAAGATTATCTATCTTTCTATTTATCTTAAAGACAAGAGTGGGGAACATCCTTAATGAATGTCTAATGACTAAATGTCCCAATATGAAGCACAAGAAAAATGTGTAAAAATTCTGTATTCCATTCTAGTTTCTTAAGCTCCTTGAGTTCTGGCATCTTTATGAACCCTAATGTAGGGTATATGTAGATCATATTTTTCACCACACTTGATGGACAGACAGACACAGAAATATCCAGAGGTTAGAATGCAATACTGCAGGCTACTTCTGCTGATTGCCACCTCCCAGCAGTTCAGCAGTTCTATTCTCACTGGCTCAAGGTTGACTCAGCCTTCCATCCTTCTGAGGTCGGTAAAATGAGCACCCAGATTGTTCAGGGCAATATGCTCACTATGAAAACCGCTTAGAGAGGGCTGTAAAGCACTGTGAAGCAGTATATAAGTCTAATAGCTATTGCTATTGCAATCCTTTACCAGCTCAGAAAAAGAGTCCCTTCCATAAAGATGAATGTTGTTCAGTGGTTAAGTCTACCACCTTCTCATTCTTTGAATTTATTTTCTTTTCCATCCCAGATGCAGAAACTAGAGTATTCTCAACAGCCTTCCTAACAACAAAAAGTTAACTCTTGGGTGAAGAGCCTGGATAGCCTTTGTGGTCAGTCCTCCAGCTACCGGAATAGTCCTATGAATTGAAAGATGTTTGGAGATCCACAAGATTCCTCTGACCTACCTGGAATTTCCTTCCATGGAAACAAAGGATGCAGAAACAACCGTTAGCAAGTGAGGTAACTGGAAAAGGCCCCTCTGCTGTTGAGCCTGGCAGCTGTGGGAAGATCTGGGCAAGAACTGTGCAGAAGAACCTGGAGAAGAAAACCATCATCCATTCAGAGATTCAGCCCTGGAACTTCAGAAACATCCAATACCAGGAGACTGAAGGTCCCTGAGGACTTTGCAGCCGACTCCACAACTTTTATAGTCAATGGCTGAGGTTAGAAAAGCACACTAAAACCCAAATGTTGGACCTGGTTGTTCTGGAACAGCTCCTGGCCCTTCTGGCCCCCCCCCCCCCCAGATGGAAAACTGGTTGCGAGAATGTGGTGCAGAGACCAGCTTCCAAGCGGTGGCCCTGGCGGAAGGCCTCCTCATGAGTCAAGCAGAGGAGCAGAAGGATCAAGGCGAACTGCAGGTAAGAGTCCTTCACCTTGGAAGTCCAGAAGGTAATAATGTGTTTGAATTTTTCACTCCTCCCTTCGCTAATTCTCTGCTCTTCATAATATGTGGGAATGTTTCGCTAGTTCTTGCAGGACATTGTTCCATTATCCATTCTAGAAAATAGACTGGAGACAACTGTTCCTTTCTTACATTCTAGGCTCATTGAGAGATATTGGGGCATTGAAGTTGTTTTTAGAGAAGAAGAATCCGCTTCATGTTTTGTGATGTCTTATTTATTTTTCTTTTCACCTTTCTCCTATTTCAAGTCTTTCACTCTGCAACCCAGAGATCCTATGAGAAGGAGGAATCCATCCAATCCCTCTCAGGAGCTGTTTTCCAGGAGGATCTATCAGGAATCCGCAACTCAGGACATCTCAGATGGTAATTAAAAGTCCACCCATTCCCAAGAGAGGTCCCAGCTGTCTTACATTCTCTATCTCTTCTCTTCTCTAGAATGCCTCCTGCTATTTTATTAACTATCTATTTAAAAATTCTGTCTCCCTCACAGGGAAGAATAGAACGAATTTGACTCCTTTCTATGGTGCTGCTGAAAGAGTGGTTGAAACTCCAACTCAAGTAAGAGAGGGATAATAAAAAAAAAAATCAGTGTTAATGTTTGCTGAATAGTGATGCTTTTATTAATTCTTTGAAGTGAAATTGTGCAAGGCTATTCAATAATAACTGAAGGAATCGCATTGGCACCTTACAGCTTCTAAAACGCCTTGTTTATAGCCAGTGATAAGAAAAATAATGGCACCAGATTAAAAGATGAAGCAGACTGTTAAAATCCAAAGAGGGTGGCCAGATGAAGGCCCCTCAGCCTTTAAAGGAATTTCTAATACTCCGATTTGTGCCTGGAATTTGGGGCCAAACAATCCAGCTTTGGGAAGGATGAGAAATGCTCTTCCCAAGCAGCTTTCTCTTCTTCAGCGATTGGGTTGGGGTACAAGCAGTGGATTCCTTGTAATCTGAGGAGCAGCCGAATCAGGGCTTGTGTGCCTTTGTCTATTGATGACAGCCATGTAAATCCCTGGATGGCTCTCAAACAACTTTATGAAGGTTTTGAGCATGGATAGGAAGGGAACATATTTTTTTCTTCATGTTTATCCCATTTTGGATTGGATCATAATAAAGCACAAATCCCCAATTTAAATTTAAAATTTAAATTTTTGAGAGCAAGCATAGGGCTTAGCAAAATATCATTCCAGGTATGCTATGGGAAAGGCTTAATTCAGGAAAGACTTGCAGAAGTTATAGCTAAATATAAATGACCAAAGTAAGTGTGATACTAAAGAAGAGATGTTATGAATAGAGCAGTTTTAGTAGCAATTGGTTTGCAGTTAAACTTTGTATAGCTGTCAGTAGAAGTTATATAATGAATTGTAAGATGTTGAAACTGGAAATGTCTAAATGACAATGTCCAAAAATGTAACATCTGGTGACAGTGCAACATCAGATCCTCTAACTCAGTGGTGTCAAACTGCCGGCCCATGGGCTGGATGTGTCACGCGGAAGCCGCGCCCACCCCTTTGCCGGCAATGGGAAAACGGTCCCGATATGTCGCGTGACGTCGCGAGTTTGACATGTCTGCTTTAACTTAATGCTACAAAACCCCCACTGGATTTGCAATCTCCAGCTCAGTCTATTCAGCTTGGACAAGGGACTCTTCTGAAAAAGTATCCCAGTATTGAGCAGGAAAATGATTTCTCTAGGAGGGATGTGATCAGGCAGATATTTAATAGGTGTGGCTTCCGCAAGAAGCGGAAGGAGCTGCATCTCCCTGATGCATCTCTTCAGGACAAAATTTCTCAAATCTTTCTTCCTCTATAACAGAAATTAGAATGGTAATTTTCTCTGGAGTGTGAGGATAGTAAAAAAAAAATCCAACTTTTCAACCCACGGTGCAAAACAGCTTAGTAAACCAGTATGAATGCAGAAGCAGGGAACTTTTTTCAGTCAAAGGCTTCTCAGGATGTGAGAGATTAATCACATAGATATTAAGCGTGAAGAACGTTTCAGAATGAAGTGTTCCTCTCTCACAAAAAGGAGCCAGAATGATAAGCACTTGAAATGCATGTGCAAAAGACTTCCCAAGAATTAGACTATATTTTACTTTTCTCTGGTGCAATGAGGGCTAAGAAAAAGTCTACATTTAATGTAAATGAAAATGTGTATCAATGGGGCTGTATACAACACCTGCAGCCCCACTTTCACTGGAGAAGGGGAAAGCTGGATGAACTGCAAGAAAAAAAATGAGACCTATCTATGTGAAAAACCAGGTTTCAAACCTGTCTGAAGCCATTTTGTTCATTTCCGGTTGCCACAGGATTGGAGGAGGAGGAGGAATGGGATGTTTTATGCTAGCCTTAACAATTCTCTGTCCCGTGGGAACCAAGGTCATATCTGTTCCCTCAGCTGAGGGGGTTGAGCCTAATGTCAGAAAGCCCGCCAATCTATTCTGTTGGGAAACGTAGTTGAGTGCATACCTTTGGCGGTGGGAGTTTTAACTTTGTAATACTGTTGCTTTGAGAGGGAACTTTAGTCTTGGTTTCACTTTTGACTGTGCCGATACTTTGTAAGCAATATGTCCTTAGAGGAAAACTCAAGTCTCGGAAGGAAGCGTGTTTCATGCAGCCAGCCAAGGTGCAGTATTCCCCAAAGCAGCTCCAATAACAGATGATTATGCTTGGGGAGGAGAGAAGAAAGCCCCTTGACAAATGCCTATGGAGATTCTCAGACATCCAGGTCATGGTTTTCCCAAAGTTACTTTTCCAAAAGGCAACTGGACTCCGGGTTTTCTTGAAAACGTTTCACTTCTCGTTGAAGAAGCATCTTCTATTCTGAAGAAGCATCTTCAGAACTGAAGATGCTCCTTGGATAAGAAGCTAAAAATCTTCAAGAAAATACAAAGTCCAGTTGCCTTTTGAAAAAGCACCTTTGGGGACCCCTTGACAAATCTACAGAGGAGCAAAAAGGGTTTCCCTACAAACATGGAGAAAGGAGATATAGAAATAGATATATCAAGTAAGATAGAAATAGTTGTTAACCTGTGGTAATAGGAAGAGAGTAAAATAGGCAAGGTGCAGTTAGCGTTGATTTTACAAGTAAGGAATGGGAGTTTGTGTGTCTAATACAATTTTTATAAGAAAAACAAATGCTGTCTTTGTAGCTGCTTAATGTACCACAACAAGAAAAGCCCTAAGAATTGCTAATCACAATTTTTTGGGGGAAGATTTGGATGGGGAACAAACCTCTTGAGTTTCAGAGGCTCCTGCTGGGTTGAAGCTCTTTATTCAAATAGTACCCCTGGATGATTCTGTGTCAACATGGAGAAAAGGCACCAATTCCAGTTTTCTGCCGATTATTGTCCAATTTTTCGTTATTGGAGAAATGGAAATCAGAGTGGCAGCCATAGAAAATTAGATGACAATTGTACTTTTCTTTTTATTCATGATCTAGAGACATCCCAGTTGCCTTAAACTCTACAAAGGTCTTAAGATTCCTACTTGTGTTTCCTGAGGGTGTTTGGTAATTACCCTAAATAAAAAACATTTTTCCTCTTGTTCCGCCCCCCCATGGTCTTTTAATGTTATATTCTCTATTCCATCTTTGCTTTCCATCCTTTTGCAATTCCACCTTTTCTCCAGTCACAGATGAAATGCCGTTTCCCCACTTCATTTCTCCTCCAAGGAGCCTCGTTGTGAGGTAAAATTTCTGGAACATCCACTAGTTTCAGCTTTCCCCCCACTTTGGAGCAGCTTTTTCATTCCCTTCAGCATCCTTTCCTTGGTTACAAGAAGCCACTCGGCCTTCCCGGTGTGGGAGAAGGAGCTTATTGTTTTTACAGAACTGAGAAGACATGCTGGCCTGTGAAGCAAATACATTGCATATATTTTAATCTCAAGCGTAGCTTGAAGCTTGAGAATTGTATCTAGGAAGGTCTCTGCTAGCTGAAAACCGGTCCTAACCAGAATCTACTGATATGATAGCAACTTTAGAGACAACCCCTTGTAAATGAGGGGGGGGGGGCGATAGAATTAAAGTAATGGGAGATGTAATCAGGGGCGGAGATAATTTGGAGCTTTAGGAGCTTTGGATGGGTTGTGACAACATGATTACAGTATGATTACTAAGGCAATGAAGAAAAGGTGGGAGGTAAATTTGTAATGGCAATGGAGAATATAAAGAATGAATATTGTAGATTTGGGGTGTGTCCACTGTGTGATTGCATGCACAAGGAGCACCTCCTTTGCAAAGGGGTACAAATAAATCACCATTGTTTTCTCTTGGAAGTTTTGGCTGGTGGTTTTTATTTCAACTAGACTACGAATTCCACACCGGTGATCCTGAGGCACCCGTAGCCAAGAATTGGACAAGGGCAGATGGTAGATACAGAAATAGAGAAATAAAAACATTTTCCCCGTTGCAGCTTCCCTGCCTGTGTCCCATCTTCCTCCCCTTCAGGCTGGAGTTCGCCACAATGGCAAGACACAAATTGTGTTTCCCAGAGAAGCTCCTGGTCCTCGTCTTCTCTACTGCCTGGCTTTTTCTGAGAGGATTTGGGCCCCTTTTGAGGCCTTCTCAGGACAGCTGTTCTTGAGGGAAGCGAGTCCAAATCCTCCAGGGAGATTTTTCTCCACAGACGGTTCCTGGACAGGAAGATGGAGAAGCTGCGGCCTCTGGAGACACCGACGCCTTTCTTGGGCAACCTTTCCTCCTACTCCCATGCCCATCATCCTTGCCCTCTCCTTCCCTCAGAAGCTCTTTCCCGCCCATTCGGAGAATCCTGACATCTCGGGCAGAGTCCACCAGGGGGCGCTGTCAGTCTAAGGAGGAAACAGAGCATGCGCGGGACGCTTCAGCCAGAACAAGGCACTTGTTGCCCGGGGCGTCCGTGGGAAGAGGCTGTTCTTTCTGTTCTCCACCTCCCTCCGCTGAGAGGCTTTGCGGGAGGCGCAGAGGCTGCCGGGAATCCTTGCGGAGATGCGGGTCCCGACGAGACTCCCAAGTTCCGTGAGTGGCGGCTCTGCCCGTGCAAAGGGGTCCCGCGCTGGAAGCGAGCGTGGAGACGGGCCAAGTCTTCCCCCGGGGTGGGAGTCCGCGGTCCCATGTTCCCCTGCCGCCCTTTCCTATGCAGGGCCCAGGCAAAGGGGCGGGGGGAGCAAAGGAGAGAAATGGGGGTCGCCAGAAGGGAGGGGCCGTTTCCCCCCATTTCCTGGGGGAGCCTCTGCATAGGGGGGGAGAGAGAGGCTGGCCGGATGTCCCCCTGCCGGTTCTGGGTGCAAGTCTGGGACTGGGGTGCTGCTTACCCGCCTTTACCCACGACCTGAAAGGGGCTCTGCCGGCAAAGGAGGGAGAGGCTGTAGGAAAGGAGACGCAAGTGGGGCTGAGACGCAGCATTCGCACTCAGTGCCCGGTTAATAACAATAACAATAATAAAGTTGGAAGGGACCTTGGAGGTCATCTAGTCCAGCCCCATGCTCAGGCAGGAAACCCTATACCATTTCGGACAAATGGCTGTCCAGTCTCTTCTTAAAAACTTCCAGTGTTTGAACATTCACCGTTTCTGGAGGCAGGTTGTTCCACTGGTTAATTGTTCTGACTGTCAGGAAGTTTCTCCTTAGTTCTAGGTTGGTTCTCTCCTTGATTAGTTTGGGCCGGTGTCTCCCAAACCTCTTTCAAGCCTGGGAGTTGAAGTCCATGTTTGTCTTCATTTGTCCGTGTTTGGAAAAGCGTGGATTAGGCTAAGAAGTGGGGAACGTGTTTGTCGAAGTTGCATGAATCAGAAGGTCATGTTAGGCTGTCAGTGGTTCATTCATTCGGGGGTTCGTCCTCTGTGTATCAGATGGTGGCTTGTTAATTCAGGCTTCTCAAGTTCCCAAAGGATGATTAATGGGCTCCTGCTGTCTAAACCTTTACTATATGTTCAAATGTTGATTTATTTTCTCGTGAAATCGATTTATGTAGCTCTCATCTCAATTGCTGTTTTGTGACCTGAGACATTGTTTTAAGGAGTGCTCTTAACTCTGACTGACTTTTGAAATCATTAAAAGAAATAACGAGAAAATAGAAATCCAAAACATGTTTTAAATGTATTTGTCCAGTACAGTATTTTGAGCCTTTGATAGAAGTTGATCAAGAAGGATTCGTCAGAATATGCCCCAGCTGCACAGAAGTTAAAGTATCTAATAAGATTCCCCACTTTCTTGCCTGACATTAGTGGTTTTATAAGGTTTTCTTCTTGTAAATTTTTCTTTGGGGATGGAGTCTCGCTAGTTAAATTAGTCACCCTGTCTTCCTGATCCTTTGATATTCCATTTTGGATATATAAGCTGCAAATGTTTTGTAAGGTCACTGGCCCTTGGCAAAACTTGAGGAATCATAAAAATCCAATCATGAGAACTCAAGCTTCTTAAAGAAATAGTACTTCATTTTTGATCAAAATAAGTCCTGGGTGGGAACACAGTCTGAAAACTGGCAGCAGTTGCGTTCAGAAGTGCCACACCTTACAAAGTTAGCATGCATTGCTTTATAAACTTTGTTAGCCAATGAAAATCAGACAACACAGTTATTACAACATAAGGAAGACCTCAATCATTCCTGTACACTCCCTTATTCCCTCCTTCAGTACATCACATTAGTATACATGTTTCCCACGCTTGCATGAAATTTGTTACAAAAGCGAGATAGCAATAGTTAGGCAAGGCTACACAATTTGTTTCTTTTTCTAGTTCCAGTTACAGAACCCTTCAGTTTCATGCTTCTTCTGGAGACAAAGAATAAACTAGGATCAGATCCTCCACGCTTAAGAGGGTGGGTGAACATCATTTTAAGGTGTGTTCTTTCAAGCCTGGAGTTTCATCTGAACTTTGCCCGTATGGTTGGTAACCAGTTTGGAGTCAGGGCAAATTGTGTGAAGCAGCCTTTGTGTTATAGTAAGACTTTGTTCCCCAAAAGCCAGCGCTGAAAAACAGGAAGTGAGCATCCCAAGCCAGGGTCATTTCCTTGGCATTTCATTTGATGTGAACTCAACCTTCCTGCCATTGTTAGAATCTTGTTCCTTCCCAGAATTATTTCACTCGGTATTATTCCATGTTGGGGGTTGTCTTCCTTTTCCTCACTAAGACCTCTGACCAAAGATAATTTTTTCTTTCTTCAGATAAGCCATTTTTGGAACTTCCTCCTTACCTCTTCTCTGGCTCCAATTACTTACAAACATACAAACTTAAAGACAAGAGTGGGGAACATCCTTAATGAATGTCTAACGACTAAGTGTCTCAATATGAAGCACAAGAAACGTGTAAAAATTCTGTATTCCATTCCAATTTCTTAAGCTCCTTGAGTTCTGGCATCTTTATGAACTAGGTGTAGGGTATATGTAGATCTTAAATTTGAAAAAAAAAACTAGCCTGTCCTTTGGGGAAAAAAGAAATAGAAAATCCTCCAAATATAAAACATAAAATATTCCATGACTTGATGGAAGCTAGGACCATATTTTGCACCACACTTGATGAACAGACAGACACACAAATACCCAGAGGATCCATTTGCTCGATACCACTGCAGTCCTTTACCAGCTTTGCTTTCATGAGGATGAATGTTGCTCAGCGGTTAAGTCCACCACCTTCTCATTTTTTGAATTTATTTTCTTTTCCATTTGAGCTGCAGAAACTAGAGGCATCTCAACAACCTTCCTAACAACAAAAAGTTAACTCTTGGGCAAAAAGCTTGGATAGCCTTTTTGGTCAGTCCTGCAGTTACCGGAATAGTCCTATGAATTGAGAGGTGTTTGGAGATCCACAAGATTCCTCTGACCTACCTGGAATTTCCTTCCATGGAAACAAAGGATGCAGAAACAACCGTTAGCAAGTGAGGAACCTGGAAAAGGCCCCTCTGCTGTTGGGCATGGCAACTGTGGGAAGATCTGGGCAAGAACTGGGCAGAAGATCCTGGAGAAGAAAACCATCATCCGTTCAGAGATTCAGCCCTGGAACTTCAGAAACATCCAATACCAGGAGACTGAAGGTCCCCGAGGACTTTGCAGCCGACTCCACAACTTTTATAGTCAATGGCTGAGGTTACAAAAGCACACTAAAACCCAAATGTTGGACCTCATTGTTTTGGAGCAACTGCTGGCCCTTCTGCCCCAGCAGATGGCAAACTGGTTGCGGGAGTGTGGAGCAGAGAGCAGCTCCCAAGTGGTGGCCCTGGCGGAAGGCTTCCTCATGAGTCAGGCAGAGGAGCAGAAGGAGCAAGTCGAATTGCAGGTGAGACACCTTCACCTTGGAAGTCCAGAAGGGAATAAAGAATTTGTTTGAATTTTTCACCCCTCCCTTCTGTACTTCTCTGCTTTTCATAATATGTGGAGATGTTTCATTAGCTCTTGCAAGACATTGTTCCATTATCCATTCTACAAGATAGACTTGAGACAGCTGTTCCTTTCTTACATTCTAGGCTCATTGAGAGATATTGGGGCATTGAAGTTGTTTTTAGAGAACAAGAATCTGCTTCATGTTTTGTGGGGTCTTATTTATTTTACTTTTCTCCTGCCTCCTATTTCAAGTCTTTCATTCTGCAAACCAGAGATCCTATGAGAAGGAGGAATCCATCAAATCCCCCTCGAGAGCTGTTTTCCAGGAAGATCTACCAGGAATCTGCAACTCAGGACATCTCGGATGGTAATGAAAAGTCCACCCATTCCCAAGAGAGGTCCCAGCTGTCTTACATTCTCTATCTCTTCTCTTCTCTAGAATGCCTCCTGCTATTTTATTAATTATCCATTTAAAAATTCTGTCTCCCTCACAGGGAAGAATAGAACGAATTTGACTCCTTTTTATGGTGGTGCTGAAAGAGCGGTTGAAGCTCCAACTCAAGTAAGAGGAATAATAAAACATAAAATGTTCACAATGTTAGCGTTTGCTGAATAGTCATCCTATTAGTAATTCTTTGAAGTGGAATTGTGCAAGGCTATTCAATAATAATGGAAAGAATCACATTGACACCTTACAGTTTCTAAATTGCCCTGTTTTTGGCACCAGGTTAAAAGATGAAGCAGACTGTTAAAATCCAAAGAGGGTGGGCAGATCAAGGCCCTTCAGCCTTTAAAGGAATTTCTAGTACTCCGATTTGTGCCTGGAATTTTGGGCTAAACAGTCCAGCTTTGGAAAGGATGAGAAATGCTCTTCCCAAGCAGCTTTCTCTTCTTCAGCCATTGGGTTGTAGTACAAGCATTGGATTCCTTGTAATCTGAGGAGTAGCCGAAACAGGGCTTGTGTGCCTTTGACTATTCATGACAGCCATGAAAATACCTGGGTGGTTCTCAAACAACTTTAATCAAAGTTTTGAGCATGGATAAGATTGTTAGTTCTGGAGACAACACAAGCCTTTTACTTAAATGGTAAAAAGAACCACCACCACCACCCTCACATGTTCTTCTGCAAATACTGGGTGGATTGGATTGAGTCATAGGTGGGAATTCCAAGACCCATACCAGTTGATTCTCTCCAGCTGCTGAAAGTCTTGCTGATGGATGGGGATAGATAGACAGACAGACCCCGATGAAAAGTGGGATTCCTTTCACTGATTTGCCTGAAATGTATATCTTTGCTTATAATCACTTAAACAATAGGACAGATCTTGAAAATTCTCCTGATTTTTTTTTCTGTTTTCTTCTCATTCAGGAGGGTCTTGTGTCCTTTAAGGAGGTGGCTGTGTATTTCTCCGATGAGGAGTGGTCTCAGCTGGATGATGACCAAAAAGCACTGTATCGGGAAGTCATGCTGGAAAATCATAGGAACGTGGCCTCTTTCAGTAAGAATATGCTACTCCCCAGTCAGAGTGTTTGGGAAGACATTCTGTAATTAGATATATTAGCACTTTCTTTTTGTAATTATTATAATTTTATTAAAGGAATTTTATCAGAATAAAAACAATACAAATTTTGAAGAGGAAAGAAAGAAGATAATGTGATTATAATGAGAAAAAGGTATGATAAAATTGAAGAGAAAAGACAAAGTAATAAGTTATAATTTGTCCCCTCTTCCTAAGGTTACATCATTGTTTCCTCCTTTACATAATTTATCCTTTTAAATCTTCATACTAAAGTTCGATAAAAAGTTCATTCTTTTTTTTAGTAAAAAGTCCATCAGTGATTTCCAATCACTAATATAGAAATGATCCTTTGCCTAATCAGAGTCAATTTAGTCATCATTGAGAATTCTATCATCTTCCCCAACCATTCCACCATTCTAGTTATTGTAGAGCCTTTCCAGCTTTTTGTGTATAATAGTCTCACTATGCCTGTCATACTCAGAAACAATCTTCAGTGACTATTGATTAGTGCCAACATAAAGTGTTCTGATTCCAGTTGGATATTAATCTTTAAAGTTCTTTGTATCACTGAATATCTTTGAATACAAAGTTTCCTAGCGTTTTTACGTCCGTCAAAGCACAACAAAATGATCCTTTATCTTGTCCACATTGCCAATATAAGTTTGAGGTACATTTATACACTTTTGAATTTTTTTTCTGTTCATTTTCACATTCCTCAGCCTGCTTAGAGGTTTTAGCAATTACATATTCATCTTTTCTACACAAGTGAGATTCAAATTCTGCTTTATGTTGTTGAATATTACAGTTCCCTTTACCTGGAATCTTTCCGATAATATGAAAACTACTGACAATTACAGTGCATTCAGAAAGTATTCAAACATCCTTCACTTTTGTCAATTTTGTTTTGCTGCAGTCTGATTCTACAGTTGTTGAAATTCATTTACTTTTGTCATTAATCTACACTCAGTACCCACAACGACAAAGTGAAAAGAGTATTTTAGAAATGTTTGTGAATTGATTAAAAAGCAAAACCTGAAATATCACATAAGTATCGGTATTCAGACCCTTCATTCAGTACTTTGTTGAAGCACTTTTGTCAGGAACTTCTGCCGTGAGTATTTTTTGGGTATGATGCAACTAGCTTTGCACACCTGGATGGGGGGATTTTCTGCCATTCTTCCTTGCAAATCCTCTCAAGCTCAGTCAGGTTGGATGGCGGCCGTGGACAGCCATTTTCAGGTCCCTCCAGTGATGTTCAATAGCTTTCAAGTCAGGGCTCTGGTTGAGCCACTCTAGGACGTTCATAGAGTTGTCCTGTGTTGTCTTTGCTGTGTGCTTAGGATCATTGTCATGTTGGAAAAATGAACCTTTGGCTCAGTGGAACAGGTTTTCTTTGAGGATATATCCCTGTACTTTGCTCCATTCATCTTTCCCTCAATTCTGACCAGTCTCCCAGTCCCGGATGCCGAAAAATATCCCCACAGCTTGATGCTGCCACCACCATACTTTGCTGTTGGGATGGTATTGGGCAGGCGATGAGCAGTGCCTGGTTTCTTCCAGACATAACGTTTAGAATCGAGGCCAAGCAGTTCAATCTTGGTTTCATCAGACCACAGAATTTTGTTCCTCACAGTTTGAGAGTCCTTGAGGTGCTTTTTTGCAAACTCCAAGCGGGCTTTCATGTGTTTTGCACTGAGGAGAGGCTTCCGTCTAGCCTCTCTGCCATAAAGCCCAGATCGGTGGAGGGCTGAAGTGATGATTGTCCTTCTGGAACTCTGTCCCATCTCCACACAGGATCTCTGGAGCTCATTCAGAGTGACCATCGTGTTCTTAGTCACCTCTTACTACAGCCCTTCTCCCCTGATTGTTCAGTTTGACTGGGCAACCAGCTCTTGAAAGAGTCCTGGTTGTGTCAAAACTTCTTCCATTTGAGAATTATGGAGGCCACTGTGCTCTTAGGAACCTTCAGTGTAGCAGAAATTTTATTGTAGCCTTCTCCAGATCTGTGCCTTGCAATAATCCTGTCTCTGAGCTCTGCAGGCAGTTCCTTTGACCTCATGGCTTTTGCTCTGCTACAGTATGCATTTTCAGCTGTGAGGCCTTCTATAGAGAACTGTGTGCCTTTCCAAATCATGTCCAATCAATTTAATTTACCATAGCTGGACTCCAATCTATGTGTAGAAACATGTGAGCAATGATCAAGAGAAATTGAAGGCACCTGAGCTAAATGTTGTTGCAAAGGGTCAGGTGTGCAGAGCTTGTCATGTCATACACAAAAAGACTTGAGGCTGTATTGCTGCCAAAGGTGCTTCAACAAAGTACTGAATGAAGGGTCTGAATACTTATGCCAAGGTGATATTTTAGTGTTTTCTTTTTAATAAATGTACAGACATTTCTAAAATTCTGTTTTTATTTTGTCATTATGAGGTACTGGGTGTACATTAATGAGAAAAAAAATGAATTAGGAACAACTGTAGAATCAGGCTGCAGCATAATAAAAGTGAAGGGGATCTGAATCCTTTCTGAAAGCACTGTATATCCTTTTTACATTCTTGACTTAATTTGGTAGTTCTGCAGTTTAAGTTCTAAAGCAGGGGTGTTAAACTGCTGGCCCACGGCAAAGAATTTTGGATACAATATAGAATTAGAAGATTAGCAAAAGTTATGGGAAAGACATATCAAATTAACTAAAGCAGTGCCATATAAAGAAAACTTATATAAAATGTTTTACAGATGGCATATGACAGGGCTTTTCAACCGGTGGTACGCGTACCACCAGTGGTACGCGAGCACATGGCTGGTGGTACGCGTAGGACGGGTTGAAAAAACATGTAAAAAAAAAATGTAAAAAAAATATTAAAAAAAATTTTTTTGAATTTTTTTTTTTTTTAAAAAGTGTAAAAGTGGATGAGGTGAAGCGGCAGCAGCGCCGCAGAGGCTTGTGGCCAAAGTCAGCTGGAACTGCACGTTGCCTGGGTCCTACTGAGAGCCCAGGATCAAAGCGCGCAGCTCCAGCTGATTGGCGGCGGCCTTGGGGGCGGCAGGCAGCCTCACGCAGTCTTCAGGGGAGATTCCGCTGGAGCTGCGTGACGCATTGCCTGCCCCCGCCCCCACCCCCACCCAGATGCCCTCACCTCCCCCAAGCGTTTTTTTTTACTCACCTGCTTTCAGCAGCATTCCCTTTCTCCTGTCCTTCTCGGCCTTCGCCATGTGTTTGTGAGACAAAAAAAAAAAGTTCCATGAGACTTTCTAACTTCTCGCGAGAAGTTAGAAAGTCTCATGGAACTTTTTTTTTTTACCCACAAGCACGTGGCGAAGGCAGAGAAGCAAACGAAGGCAGAGAAGCAAAAGGAGAAAGGGAGTGCAGCTGAAAGCAGGTGAGTAAAAAAATGCTTGGGGGAGGCAAGGGCATCTGGGCGGGGGCGCCAAGCTTACCATGCATGGTGGCGGGAGGGTTAACGGCGGGCGCGGGTGGGCCAGGAGGAGCTGCAGCTGCAGATTGCGGGTGATGGCAGCGCGGAGGCCGATCGCGCGTGTGCGCGAGGCAGAGGTGCTGCCCGGGGCCCGATCGCGCGTGTGCACGAGGCCGAGGTGCTGCCCGGGGCCAGAGGGGAGGCTGGGCAGATTGCGGGCAGCGGCAGCAACGGGGAGGCCGATCGCGCGTGTGCGCGAGGCCGAAGTGGTGCCCGGGGCCAGAGGGGAGGCTGGGCAGATTGTGGGCAGCGGCAGCAACGGGGAGGCCGATCGCGCGTGTGCGCGAGGCCGAAGTGGTGCCCGGGGCCAGAGGGGAGGCTGGGCAGATTGTGGGCAGCGGCAGCAACGGGGAGGCCGATCGCGCGTGTGCGCGAGGCTGAAGTGGTGCCCGGGGCCAGAGGGGAGGCTGGGCAGATTGCGGGCAGCGGCAGCAACGGGGAGGCCGATCGCGCGTGTGCGCGAGGCCGAAGTGGTGCCCGGGGCCAGAGGGGAGGCTGGGGAGATTGTGGGCAGCGGCAGCGCGTGCGCGAGGCTGAAGTGGTGCCCGGGGCCAGAGGGTGAGGCTGGGCAGATTGTGGGCAGCGGCAGCAACGGGGAGGCCGATCGCGCGCGTGCGCGAGGCTGAAGTGTGCCCGGCGCCAGAGGGGAGGCTGGGCAGATTGCGGGCAGCGGCGCCTGTGCCCCACCCCCTGGCCAGGAAGGCATGCAAGAGTCCCGGCAGAAACCAGCAGCAGCAGCGAGCCTGCTTGGGCAGCGGAGAGCAGGGTAGTTTCCACATAATCCCATCCAAAAGTTTTCCCTCGGCTACAGTCTTTCTTTCCTCTGTCTCCAGGGTTTTCTCCCTCCTCCTCTCCTAAGGTTCAAAGCATTATTAGCTTCCCAAGGGCACCACAATCCTCACGAAAGCGGGGCGAGAAAGCTCGCGGCGGGCTCAAAGGAGCACCTGTCAGCGTAGGAGACGAGAAACTCCCCCACAAACCCAGGGGAAGGGGTGGAGAAAAGGAGCCCCCTTTGGGAGGAAGCCGCCACCTTGTTCTCCTTGGCTTTGCGCTCTCTTGTTTCTCGGCAGCCGGGCTGCCGAGCCTCTATTGGCTGGAACTCCGCGTTTGTTTTTGTTTTTTACTTCTTGCCTTCATGTGTTTCTGCCGTACCTCCTCGGTGCTCCCGCTCCCGGGGCGGGCGGAAGAAAGCTTGGCTAGGATAGGCAAAGAAAAGCCACGGAGCCGTGAGCTAAGATCGCAGGCAGGCCGGGAAGGGGGTGAAGAAGGATTGGGAGAGAGGAAACGCCAAGCTTGTCCTCGCCTCTCCCAAGGACCTCCTGCGCCACCTCACAGGAACACCTGGTTTCAGATTTATGCCGCAAAAGTTTTTCTCGCGCAGAGGAGAGAGGAAAAACAATTACGGAACACTCGGGAATCCCTTGCAAGGCACCATGTACCTTGGTGCTTATTTCCTAACGCCCTCCCCCCGTGTTTTCTGCTCCACCCCGAATTCGCCTCCCTTCCACTCTCCTTACGCAGCCATCTATGATCTTAATACAGCCCTAAGTCTGTCTCGCTTTCAACTCCCCCCTAAAATTCTTCATTCAGAGTTGACGGTCCGACATAACTTCCCTCCTCGGATGAGAAAGAAGGAATCTCTCCTGCCCGTGTCCCTTCCCCCCCCCTTCAAGCGACAACAGGAGGTTGCTGACAACTAAGTCAGCCGGTGCAGGAAGCCCCGGAATGGCCAGTCCGGGGCACCTGGTTGCAGTGCTGGATGTCTTTTGCTCCTCTTTCTCTTGCGGTGGCAAGAGAAAGAAGTCATTCAAAGTTCAAGCTAGCTACTGGACGCCTATTTGCACTCCCCCCCCCTTTTTTTTTTGAGTACTTGTCTGCCAACCTGCCCCATTATAAATGGCGCTGTAAAAGAAAAAGTCTTCTGCCCAAGCATAACTTTTAAGGATTTTAAGGATCTTTGAGAGGAAGAGAGGGAGAGAGAAATAGAGAGAGGGAGAGAAAGAGGGAAAGAGAAATAGAGAGAGGGAGAGAGAGAAAGAGGGAGAAAAAGAGAGAGCAAGAGGGAAAGAAGGAGAGAAGGAGAGGGAGAAAGAAGGAGGGAGAGGGAGAGAGGGAGAGAGAAAGAAGGAGACGGAGAGAGAAAGAAAGGGAGACGGAGAAAAAGAGAGAGAGAAAGAGATGGAGGGAGAAAGGGAGAGAGAGAAAGAGAAAGAAAGAGGGAGAGAGATTAAATTAGTAACATGGTTGTTCAGTGAATCTGGTTTCCCCACTAACTTTGCTTCTCAGAAGGTTGCAAAAGGCGATCACATGACCCTGGAATAATGTGACCATCATAAATAAGAATCGGTTGCCAAGCATCCAAATGTAAATCACATGACCCTGGGGATGCTACAATGGTCATAAGTGTGAAAAATGGTCATAAGTCACTTTTTTCAGTGCCGTTGTAACTTTGAACAGTCACTAAGCAAACTGTTGTAAGTTGAGGACTACCTGTACTTTATCACTTTTTTCCATTTTTTTTGGTCATCAAGTTTTTGACACCTTGCTGGGTGACTGGTGGTACTCGAGTGTTTCCATATTCTAAAAGTGGTACAATCGGTGAAAAGGTTGAAAAGCCCTGGCATATGACACCAGTGAGACTAGCAAAAATGTTTAAAAATACTTCAAACAACTGTTGGAAATGCAAACAAAGACCAGGTACTTATTATCACATCTGGTGGACATGCCCTAAAGCAAAAAGATTTTGGCTTAAAATACATTTATGGTTGGAGAAGATGACTAAAAAACAAATTGACTTTAAACCAGAATTATTTCTGTTAGGAATAATAAGAGCCAACTATGAGAAAGATTGTAGATATCTAATACTACATATATTATTAACAGCAGCAAGAATTGTATTTGCCCAACATTGGAAAAATGAAAACTTACCAACTGAAGAAGTACTAATTAAGAAAATTCTAGAGTGTGCAGAAATGGATAGATTGACTTTAAAGATTAAGGAGAAAGAAGATTCAGTGTATTTTAGAACATGGGATAATTTCTATCAATGGCTAGAAAAACGAGTCGGAGAGAAAGGAATGTGATATGTAAATTTGAATATATATTAGTAAGAAGAAGGCTATTGAGTGATTAACATGTTTATGATAATTAACTATATCTATTATTGTTAGTTAAATACATGTACCCAGACATTATGCTGTTTGCTAAATATTGAAAATGTTACTTGGAAAAACCCCAACTCTAACCCAAATCCCAACCTTAATCCCGACCCCTCCCTAACTCTATAAAAACTAATAAAATCTATATATATATAAAAAACTGCTGGCCCACGGGCTGGTAGCATCATACGGAGGCCGCGCCCATCCCAACTCCAGCAATGCAAAAAAAGTGATACGTCGCAACACGTCACGTGACACGGCAAGTTTGACACCCATGTTCTAATGGCTCTCAACATGTTATCCATTGTCTTCTGCTGATTTCTTTCTGCTGAGAGCCATTAAGATGTTTTGCGGCCCAGCCTAAGTTTATATCTGTTTCATATTCTCAATGTGGCATTTCTAACATTGTGGTTTTAAAATCTAGATTGATCCTAAATTTATCATACCACAAACCTCTGTCATGCCCTTCTAGTTCTAATATTCTCTTATTTCTGAGCAATTCCCATTTCTTATCCAAACCACATAGCAGACTAGACAATACAATTTCAAACTGGACAAACCACATCTTCCCATTTCCTTCGAAACTTGAAGAATTTGATATTTAATCCATGGGTTTTCCTTTGTCATACATAACTTCCTAAGCTTTGCTCTTTTTCCCTAAAGTTATTTTCATTTTTCTTTTCTTGTAAAGGTAATAATGGGGAGGAAAATGAAGATTCTGGAAAACTATTCCAAATGATCACTCGTGAATACAATATGAAGAACCCTACAATTCAAATGGAAGTAGAAAGCCATGAGAGAAACCAATCAAATCATTCCAATCAGGAAAGTTCATCTTCTGTTCATGCACCAATGAAAGCCTCTGGGGCCCAACAAGGAAAAATAAAAAACAAATATATTGGAAAATGTAAAAAACTATTCATAAAGACATTAGATATAAATAGACACGATCAAACCCGAACCAAAGGAGAAGATTATGTATCTAGAGACAGTGGAAAAAATTACAAACAGACCTTGTCTCTTCCTCATAAAAATGGCTCCAATACATCTCAAAAAAGGACCCGCAAAGGAGAGAAGCCACATAAATGTACGGAGTGTGGAAAGAACTTTATTAAGAACAGTCAACTTATTTACCATAAAAGGATCCACAAAGCAGAAAAAACTTATAAATGCATGGAGTGTGGGAAAAGCTTTACTAAGAACAGTCAACTTACACATCATAAGAGGATTCACACAGGAGAGAAGCCATATAAATGCAAGGAGTGTGGAAAGAGCTTCACTTTTAGTACTTCTCTTACTTCCCATTACCAGATCCATACAGGGGAGAAACCCTATAAATGCATGGAGTGTGGAAAGACCTTTGCTCAGAGCAATGGTCTTATTTCCCATAAGAGGATCCACACAGGAGAGAAGCCCTATAAATGCATGGAGTGTGGAAAGAGCTTCACTTTTAGTACTTCTCTTACTTCCCATTACCGGATCCATACAGGGGAGAAGCCCTATAAATGCGTGGAGTGTGGAAAGACCTTTGCTCAGAGCAATGGTCTTATTTCCCATAAAAGGAGCCACACAGGAGAGAAGCCCTATAAATGCATGGAGTGTGGAAAGAGCTTTGTTCACAGTAATTCTCTTACTTCCCATTACTGGATCCATACAGGGGAAAAGCCATATAAGTGCACAAAGTGTGGAAAGAGCTTCTGTGAAAATTCGTCTCTTACTGTTCATAAAAGGATCCACACAGGAGAGAAGCCCTATAAATGCATTGAATGTGGAAAGAGCTTCCCTAAGAGCAGTGACCTTATTTTCCATAAAAAGATCCACACAGGGGAGAAGCCACATAAATGCACGGAGTGTGGGAAGAGCTTTATTAAGAACTGCCAACTTATTTACCATAGTAGGATGCATACAGGGGAGAATCCATATAAATGCACGGAGTGTGGTGAGGCTTTTATTTCAAAAAGTTATCTTAACACCCATAAAAGGATCCACACAGGGGAGAAGCCAAATAAATGCATGGAATGTGGAAAGAGTTTTTCTACGAAGAGTTATCTTAACACCCATAAAAGGATCCACACAGGGGAGAAGCCTTATAAATGCACGGAGTGTGGTAAGGCTTTTATTACAAACAGTTGTCTTAACAGCCATACAAGGATCCACACAGGGGAGAAGCCATATAAATGCATGGAGTGTGGAAAGAGCTTTATTAAGAACTGCCAACTTATTTACCATAGTAGGATACATACCGGGGAGAAGCCTTTTAAATGCATGGAATGTGGAAAGAGTTTTTCTATGAACAGTTATCTTAATATCCATAAAAGGCTCCACACAGGGGAGAAGCCTTATAAATGTATGGTGTGTGGGAAAGATTTTATTAGAAAACGTTATCTTAACTCTCATAAAAGGACCCACACTGTGTAGAAGCCCTATAGGTCTGTGAAATATGGGAAAACTTCAAGAGGACCAATGACTGAATGTTCCATATACAGATACATTTGGGTGAAAGTCTGTTTAACTGTTAGGTTTAGTTGTTAAAATATATGCATTTTCTTATTGCATTTACTGAATTAGGAAAGAGGTTTTTTGAGTCTGAACTTCACAACTGGAAGCCCCAGAGAGATTACTAATGGATACCAAACGCTAGGCATGAGTGGATTTTTGAAGGCAGGACAAGAAGCAATGGATGGAAACTAATCAAAGAGAATCAACCTAGAACTAAGGAGAAATGTCCTGACAGTTAGAAAAATTAATCAGTGGAACAACCTGCCTCCAGAAGTGGTGAATGCTCCAACACTGGAAGTTTTTAAGAAGAGACTGGACTGCTATTTGTCTGAAATGGTATAGGGCCGTGGTGGCGAACCTATGGCACGCATGCCACAGGTGGCACGTGGAGCCGTCCCTGTGGGCACGCGCGCCATCGCCCCAGAGGGAGGCGGGGCCAGGCTGCTCCCCTCAGCCTCTCCACGTGCCCCTGCGCTCTCTCTCTCTGCACTGTGAGTCAGAGCAGCTGCAAGAGCTGGGCGGATCCGGGCTGGATGGTGGAGGCAGCTGCCAGCGGGAGTCCAGGTAAGCCTGCAGAGCGATTTTGCGCCCCCCAGCCACGGCCAATCTGGGCGGCAGAGGCCTTTTCCAAGACTCCGGAGCTCGGATCGGGTCGCTGGGACGCCGGAAAATCGCCCCGCGGCCATGGTTTCAAGCTCCGGAAGCTTGGAAAAGGCCTTTGCCGCCCAGATCGGCCGTGGAGGGGGGGCGCGAAATCGCTCTGCAGCCATAGATCCAGGCAGAGGTCTTCTCCAAGCAGCGGCGGCAGGGCGATCCGTACCGGGGGTGGGGGGGAAACCGGCAGTGCAATCCTTGCGGGGAGGAAACAGTGGCAGGACGATCCATGCGGCGGCTCGGCCAGGGCTCGGGGGACTGTTGGCTCCACTCTTTCCTTTCCTTGGGGCACCAATCTTCCCTCCCCCCGCCATGGCAGGCTACTATTCCCCGCGCTGTGGGAGTCAAAGGCCGGCTGTGACCACCTTGGCTCCGGTCAGAAGGCACAGGCCATGGGGGCGGATGGGGGTTTTCTTCCAAAAGGCGACCAACTCCTGGCTGGCAACCTGCCTGGCGGCCCCGCCCTATCAGCACTTGGTCGGGGCTGGAGGCGGAGAGGCCACACCGGGGGTCTGGCCATCGCCGCCGAGGCCTCGCTCTGCGTGGAGGACGGAGCCCAATCGGAGGCTTCCTGGACGAGGCTGCGGAGGGGCACCCAGCAGGGCAGGGCAGCCACCCGTGCCCGGAACACCCGGATGGCCACCGGGTGGCGCGAGGAGACGGCCTGGCTTCCTCTTGTCGCTGCTGGCCATCTGGGCTCTGTGGCCCAGCGCCGCCCCTCCCCCCGCAGCTCGTACGGTCAGGATCGCGGCTGGAGCGTAGGCATGGCCAGAGCTGCTCGGCCCTCCAGCTGCCTCTTGGCCTTGCGGCGGACCCGGCAGCGCCGCCTGCCACCGCAGGACTCCGAGCGAACAAAGGACGGCCCGCCTGGGAGGGACCGGAGCCGCCCCTGCCCGCCTGCTCTTCCAACCGGGCATCCTGCTCGCTTTTTTCAGAGCCGGCCTGGCCACAGCTGCCGATGCAGAGCTGCCGAAGCACCACTCACCTTGCCCGGAGCCACCCCCGGCTGCTGCCTCGGCCCCTCCACCACGAGAGGCGAGCGCGCCGCCAGGGCTGAGGCCGGGAGGGGCCGGGTGGGACGGCCATGGGGCAGCCGGCACTGGAGTTCAGTGTCTGCTATCTGGACAGCCTGGGCTTCCGTGAGCGCCTCCGGTTCTCCGAGCAGGAGCTGGAGCGCACCAACAAATTCCTGAAGGACGTGGTCAAGGATGGCAACGCGCTCATCGGGGCATCAAAAGTAAGAGGCGTTCCCGCTGCGCGGAGCCCCCCTGCCCACTCGGGCCACGGTCCCCGGCACGGCGGCAGGGTGATCCGTGCAGCGGGTGGGGGGGAAACCTGCCCCACTTGTTCCACAGCCGTTTTCGGCCGAGCTGCATTCCAGCAGCATTGGGCGCAATACGCGAGGTGGCAAACAGCTGCTTCACGCCAAAACAGGCTGTTTGAGGCCTCCTGCCCAGTGCCGCTGCAGAACAAGCCGGGCGGAGGTAAGGAACCTGGTCGGGGCTCTGCGAGGGTTGGGTCGGGGCAGCAGGAGAATGGCGCTCTGCGAGGGTTGGGTCGAACGCACGTGGGGCTGCTGCCTCACTTTCCGTGCTGTGCTGGGGCTGGGCTTGACTGGGCACGGAACCTCCTCGCCGCTTCTTCCCCCAGGGACATTGGGAGCGCCCACCCCACCTACCACTCGTCCCGGGGCACCTGCCGCTGTCCCACGCTCTCCAGCCCGTCGCCGGCCAGCTTGGTGTGCCGAGCTCAGGCCTCGCGCAGATGGAGTCCATAGGGGAGCAAGAGCCGTGGCTGCCCGGCTCCTCCACCTGAGGATGCGTGCGGGGACAGGCGCCGCCCAGCTCGGTAAGCCACGGTCCGCCCGCAGAAGGAGCATGAGGATGGAAGAGGAGGGCTGGCCTGGGACGGGCACAGGGCTGCCCACGGGGGGAAAGCTCCAGCCTGGAGGGGGGGAGAGGCCGAGGGAGCCCGAAGGGAGGCATCCTGGCGCGCCCGGCTGGCCGGCGACGGGCTGGAGAGCACGGGACAGCGGCAGCTGCCCCAGGACGAGCGGTAGGTAGGGTGGGCACTCCTGATGTACGTGGGGGAAGCCGCGAGGAGGCTCCGCACCCAGTGCAGCCCAGTCCCGGTATGGCACGGAAAGCGAGGCAGCAGCCCCACATGCGTCCCCGTGTGCAAGCACGCCCCCACCCTGCCAGGCAAGTGGAGCCGCGGCATCTGCGGCAGAAGAGCGCAGGCGGGCAGCGGAAGGCACGAGGAGCCCCGATCCCAGCACAGCCCCTCCCCACTCTCCTCCCCCCCTCGGAAGAGCTGTGGGGCTCAAGAGCCTCCCCCCATGTCCCCCCCCCCCGAGGGAAGAAAACCATCACAATTTTCTGTTTTAACTTTTTTTCCTTGTCGCTTTTGGGAGTTTTCATCCTGCTTTTGTGAGACGGCAGTGTTTGGGAGGGGGTGTAGCTGCCCCCTTCCCCACCAAGCCATCAGCTGAGCAAGACGCCCTCCTGCCCACTGCCCCACCCGCCAGAGACCCCCCTGGATCTCCCCCAACCCTACCCGGTCCCCACAGGCATCCCTCCCCAGGAGCAACATCGAGCTGGCCATGCCCACCCAATCTGCCATAACCACCTTAGCCACGCCCACCTGGCAGGCCACGCCCACCCGGCGATACATAAGTGGGCTTTGGATTGCAGTTTGGGCACTCGGTCTCTAAAAGGTTCGCCACCACTGGTATAGGGCAGTGATGGCGAACCTTTTAGAGATTGAGTGCCCAAACTGCAACCCAAAACCCTCTTATGTATCGTTGGGTGCCAGGTGGGCGTGGCCCATTGGGCAGGCGTGGCCCATTGGGCGGGCATGGCCCATTGGGCGGGCGTGGCCCATTGGGTGGGCGTGGCCGCGGTGGTAACGGCAGACTGGGTGGACTAAAAAGTTCTATCAATCAATTCCAACTTGCAAGATCTTTGCAAGTTGAAATTGATTGAGTGAACCTTTTTTTTTTTTTGCACACAGCAGCGGAGGCCTAAAGCGAAAAGGTTTTATAGAACCCAGCTTAATGCCTAGGACTCGGGCGACAGCGCGCATGCCCACAGAGAGGGCTCTGCGTGCCACCTGTGGCACGCGTGCCATAGGTTCGCCACCACGGGTATAGGGTTTCCTGCCTGAGCAGGGGGTTGGACTAGATCAAGGCTTTTCAACCAGTGGTACGGGTACCACCTGTGGTACATTGGTACCTGGCAGGTGGTACGCGACCATCCTAGAAAAGTGGTAGCGGGGGAGGGGAATGAGCTGAACCAGTGGCAGCACCGCAGAAGCCTGAGCGAGAGATGGCTGGAGCTGCAGGGCTGTCAGGGCTCAGTGGAAGCGCCAGGATCAGCGCCAGGCTCCAGTTGGAGCTCGGCGCTGATCCTGGCCCTTCTGCTGAGCCCAGAAAAAGCGTTGATCAGCTGGAATGTTGCAGCATCTCCAGGGTCTTGTGATTTACATTCAGATGCTTGGCAACTGATTCATATTTATGACGATCACAGTGTCCCAGGGTCATGTAAAGTGACCAAAACCTGCTGCAACCACCCAGCAGACGGGAGGAATAAAAATCAAATACCCCCCACCCCACCCCCGCTGCCAATCCTCAACAGAAATGCTCACAACAATGAAAACCTCGTACAGGTGGAAGAGCGCTGCCGGGTGGGCAGGCAGGTGTCTTGCTCGGCTGTGGCTTGGGGGGCACTTTTTTCACTGCCATTTTAACTTCGAACAGTCACTAAGTGAACTGTTGTAAGTTGAGGACTACCTGTACTTCTTCACTTTTTTCCTTTTTTGGGGGGGGTCATCAAGTTTTTGACACCTTGCTAAGCGACTGGTGGTACTCGGAAATTGCCATATCCTAAAAGTGGTACAATGGGTGAAAAGGTTGAAAAGCCCTGGACTAGATGACCTCCAAGGTCCCTTCCAACTTTATTATTGTTATTATTATCTATTATCATTGCCATTTCATATAAGAGACCATCTTTTCCCCTCATGTTTATCCCATTTTAAAAAAGTTTTTATATTTAATATATAAAATACAAAGAAAAATAGAAATAACAAATTAGGGGAAGGAAAAAGAGAGGGAAAATTGAAATGTGAGGTACAAGGGAAAAAGGAAAGAAAGGTGTTGACTTCTGACTCTTTAGTACAGAACAAGATAAAAACACTCCAACCCCAACTTTTTGCTTTTACACTTTAGTGTATTAAGTAGCCATTTCTATGACGACAGATCTATCTAATTGACAAAATTAAAGTGAAAATTTCATTTTTTTTCATCACAAGCACAAAATCCAGAAGTGATCTCCAAGTATAAAATGTATTTAAATATATTCTCTTTAAATAAAATGATCAATTTAACCAGTCCTTGCTATGGAAATGGTGTGTACTTCTATTTGCACCTAATAATCTTTGTGAATTATCACCTTTTTTATTAACAAGGTTCATTGTATTATTTCAGATTCTTTGACCTTACACGGAAAAATAGTCTTCTTTTTCACCCTTTTTAAAATGCTAAACTTTTCTTTAAACACAGTTCTAAAATCAAAACTTTCTCAACATACAGGCTTTCAACTTCAGTATTAAATTTGTTTGTCGACTTCAGTTCGGCATTTAACACAATCATTCCCCAGCATCTAGTAGATAAACTGGGCCTTTTAGGCTTAAACACTCCTTTGTGCAACTGGATTCTTGATTTTCTTACCAACAGGCCCCAATATGTGCGAGTTGGAACAAATACCTCTAATACCATTTTCCTGAGCACAGGTTCTCCTCAGGGCTGCGTCTTAAGTCCGCTGCTGTTCACCCTGTTGACCCATGACTGTTGTGCTAGGTTTGCCACCAACCATATTGTGAAGTTCGCAGATGATACAACAGTAGTGGGCCTTATTTAGGATGACAAGGTGGAAGCTTACCGCAAGGAGGTTGAGGGGTTGGTGAACTGGTGTAAGGAAAACAGCCTAGTTTTAAATACCGGAAAAACCAAAGAGATCATTGTTGATTTCAGAAAAGGCAGGCACAGCCACACTTCTCTGTGCATTAATGATTCACCTGTGGAGATGGTTACCAGCATCAAATTCCTGGGTGTGCAGCTAACGAGTAGGCTGACTTAGTCACTCAACAGTGAGAAACTGGTGAAGCGGGCACAGCAGCGCCTGCATTTTCTGCGCCGCATGAGAAAAGCACATCTTCCTTCCCCTGTCCCGACCACTTTCTACAGGGGGACGATCGAGAGCATCCTGTCATACAGCATCACAGTCTGGTTTGGAGGCATCACTGCTTCAGACAGGAAGGCGGTGCAGAGAGTGGTGAGAATGGCCGAAAAGATCATTGGTAGTTCCCTTCCTCCCATCCAGGACATAGCACAGAAGCGTTGCTTGAGCAGGGTCCGTAAGATTATCTGGGACACTACACATCCTCTTCACGACCTGTTTTCCTTGCTACCTTCTAGGAGGAGGCTTCGTGGTATCCGTAGCAGAACATCCAGATTCAGCCATAGTTTTGAGGCAGATGGAAAATTACCATGAAAAATAATAATTCAAATTAGCAGAAGTTATATGTTGCAAGCTTTAAACACATATTATTTACTTGGTAAATGTGATGACCTATGTGCTAGATACCGTAAATGCTCTTAAGAAACATATTACAAGAAGTGGCAACCGAATGTAACAGATGGTGTAAGATAATGCCTGTAACTGTGGTAAGACGCCCAGTTATATGACTTCTCCTTTTTAATATGTTAAAGCTAGATATAAACTTCTCCCTTTTGCTGTGTTACAAGTAGATAAGAGTCACCCCTTGGGCGAAGCGGGGGCGACAAGTGGTATAAAAGTGACACCCTGGGTGTAGCCCAGGGTTCAGAATTTGCCATGCTAATGCTCTGAACCTTTGCGCAAATAAACCTGTTTCTCCAACCCTTCGTGGTCTTGTCTTCTGAATCAATATCGAGGGTTTCTACTACAGTTTCATTCCATACAGCATTAACCTTGTGAACTCTCAAGCTTCCTCCTTCCGTTATATATTCAAGATGGACAGTATTTAATATTTATTTGCTACGTATATGTAGGGATGTGGGTCTATACATATGTTCATAATATGTTTAGGTGTGTGTCATGTATGTGTTTCACTTTTGAGAGCGGGCAACTAAATTTCATTTTTGATGTGTGCCGTGCCCACAGTAAAAAAAAAATTGACAATAAAGGTTATCTTATCTTATCTAGATCCCTCCCTCCAATAGCCTATATGACTTCACTTGGACACCTGCACAATTCCCTGACACTCCCTTTCCTACCCTTTGAGCATGAGCACCTGAATTCCGCACCTGAACTCCTCTAGAGGGCGCACTCTAGCAAGAGAAGGGAACACCAAGCGCTTCCCCAATGGGCCACTGGAGGGCGAAGGTCACGGCTACTTTTCCAGAGGAGGCTGCGAAGGAAGTGACGGCTCTGAACCTTGCCGCTCTAGGACACCATATTCTCTCTCCTTAACCCCTGGAGCTCCGCGGGAGACGAAGAGTTGGCGGGAGAGTCTCGCGGGGGAAGAGATTCACACCTGTCTTAGGTGGGGAGGTGGGCTCTTCCCGTGCAAAGGGAGGCGGAAGAGGGGGAGACCCGTGCCCAGCTCTCCTCTGGGTCCGATCCCTGGTCCCATGTTCCCCAGCTGCCCTCTCCACGCAGGGGGAAGCGGAGCTGCAGAGCAGCAGAAGAAGAACCGGGGATCTCAGGAAGGCGGAGGGCATCCTGGGGTCCCTTCCCGCCCCGTATCCGGGGAAGAAGAGCCCGAGTGGGGGGAGAGGAGGGCCGGCCTGGCGGAGACCCAGCAGGAGAGGAGAGGAGAGGAGAGAAGAGAAGCTGGGCGAGGAAGCAGGATTGTGTGAACTTGCTTGCGTGTCCCCAGAAGAAGGGAAAGGGGGCATCCACAGCCAGGGTCATTTCCTGGCATTTCATTGGCAGGTTGTGTAAATCCTTCTTGGAGGGGAATTCAGAGGGCAGGTTTTTAAAAGGAAGCTTTTTCTTGTGACCAAGAGAAACATAAAGTGCTCCAAAATGTATGCCCCCCTCCCCAAAGAACCCTATCTGCTGAATGCCATTGCAATCATTGACCAGCTCAGAAAAATCTTTCCTTCCATGGGGAGGACTGTTGTTCGGTGGTTAAATTCTCCATTTTCTAATTCTTGAAATTCATTTTCTTTTTCCATCTCAGGTACACAAATTGGAAGTGATTTCTGCATCTTTGCATATAGACAAAAATATTTCTTAGCTAAAGACAGGTGGCAGCAGAATTTCAAGAAGCAGACCTACGGATGAAATGTCTTTAGGAAATCCAGAAGATTCCTTGTACCCATTTGAAGTTGCCTTACAGGACAGAGACAGGATGGAGACACAACTTTTAGCAAGTGAAGCGACTGGAAAAGGTCCTTCAGTTATTCAGCCTGGCAGCTGTGGGGAGATCTGGGCAAGAAGCAGGCAGAAGATCCTGGAGGAGGAACTCATCCTCCATTCAGAAGTTCAGCCCTGCAACTTCAGGAGTCTCCAATACCAGGAGGCTGAGGGTCCCCGAGGACTTTGCAGTCGACTCCATGACATTTGTAGGCGATGGCTGAGACCAGAAAAGCACACCAAAACCCAGATGCTGGATCTGGTTGTTCTGGAGCAGCTCCTGATCCTTCTGCCCCCAGAGATGGAGAGCTGGGTGCGGGAGTGTGGAGCAGAGACCAGCTCCCAGGCGGTGGCTCTGTTGGAAGCCTTCCTTTTGAGTCAGGTGGAGGAACAAAAGGAGCAGGTCAAGTTGCAGGTGGGAGCCCAAAAGGGGAAATAAAGAATGTGTTTAAATTCTTCACTCCTCCCTCTGAGACCTCTCTGGCATTTAAATTACATGGAGACCTTTTCCTAATCCATGTATGACATTGTTCCATTTGTGTCTCATTCAGCCTCACTGATGGATATTGGGGGTTTTCAGGTTTGCATTCAGAGAGCACGAATCAACTTAATGTTCTGGAGCAGTCCCCAACCTTTTGGGCACCAGGGACCAGTTCCGTGGAGAGAGGTTTTTCCGCGGACCAGAGGGGGCATGGTTTTGTGTGCTGCCTGCATCCCGTGGATGGGGCTTTGTTTGTGTGAACTAGTTGCTGGCATGCCGTGGCCCGGTACTGGTCCACAAACGGGTTTGGGGACCCCTGTTCTGGAGTGTTCATTAAATCTTTTTTTTCTCTCCTTTCTCCTATTTCAAGTCTGTTGTGAAGATCAGAGGTCCCGAGAGAAGGCGGAATCCATCAAATCCTCTTCAGGAGATGATTTGGAGGAGGATCTCCCAGGAAGATCCAAGTCAGGATACTTCAGGAGGTAATTGAAGGTTCTCCCATTCCTAGAGAAATCCCAGCTGACTCATTTTCTCTTCATCTTCTCTTCTGTAGAATACCTAGTCCTATTTTGTTAATTATGGATGTTAAAATTCTGTCTCCCATGCAGTGAAAAATAGAATGAAGATAACGCCTGCTTATTATGCTGGAACTGAAACAATCATTGAACTTACAACTCAAGTAAGAGAAGCATAATAAAAAATAAGGCTATCATGGTGTGAGCATCTGTTAAGTACAGAGTGATCATTTTAGAAATTCTTTGACATGCAATTGTGCCAGACTACTCAGTAATAACTGAAATAATCACATTAGCACAATACCATTTCAAAAAGGCTTTTCATTAAGCTTTTTAATGAAATGCTAAATGGATTGGAGTCACTGAGAAGTGGGCTTTCCAAGGCCCACCTGCCAGTTTATTCTCTCCAGATGCAGAAAGTCTTGATGATAGATAGATAGATAGATAGATAGATAGATAGATAGATAGATAGATAGATAGATAGATAGATAGATAGATAGATAGATAGATAGATGATAGACAGACAGACAGACAGACATCGATCCAGAAGGAAGCTGGGGTTCCTTTCCCTGAATGGCACTGAAAATGTATATCTGTGCTTGCAATGATTTAAACAATAAGACAGATCTTGTAAACTACCCTGGTCTTATTCTGTTGTGTTTTTCCTTGTTCAGGGGGGCCATGTGTCCTTTGAGGAGGTGGCTGTGTATTTCTCTGAGGAGGAGTGGTCTCAGCTGGATCCTGACCAAAAAATGCTGCATTGGGAAGTCATGATGGAAAATCATAGGAACGTGGCCTCTCTGGGTAAGGGCTTGCTACTGTCCACTCAGAATATTTGGGAAGATGTTCTGTAATTAGATGATATCAACTATGTCTTTTTTATTATAATTTTATCAAATTTATAGGACTAAAAATAAGAAGAAAGAGGAAGGTAGAGTAAGGTGATAAAGGAATTTTAAAAAATAAATAATAAAATGAAAAAAGGAAGCAGAAGAATAGAAAAAGTAAGAAATGTTAAAATTTAGCTTCTTTAAGTTTACATAATAGTTTTCTCTTACATAATGGATCCTTTCTAATCTTCAAACTTATAGATCAGAAGTTCATTTTTTTTCTTTTTTTTGCAAGAAGTCCATCAGGAGTTTCCAATCATTAATCAATATACTGTGTTTCCTCTAATCAAAGAGGTCATTTAGTCATCTTTGATAATTCTGTCATCTCCATCAACCATCCACCATTGTAGTTATAGTAGAGTCCTTCCAGCTTTGAGGGTATAATAGTCTCACTGCAGTTATCATATGAAGTCAGAAGCAATCTTCTATTACTGTTTTCCAGCTGCCTGTTCGTTAGTCCTAACAAAGTGTTCTGATTTCAGTTGGATATTTATCTTTAAAGTTCTCTGTATTTGAATCCAAAATTTTCTGCCTTTTTTACCTGTCCACCAAAACGTGACAGTCTTGATGTTGCCCACATTTCCAATATAAGTTTCAGGTACCTTTATACACTTCTGAAAATTTTTGTATTACATCAGTTTATAAAAGTTGCCTTTTAGATTGTAACATAATGTAAATTTCACTCCTTTCAACCACATATTTTGTTACATCTGTATATTATGAAAAATTTCTTTGTTGATTTTATCATACATTCTTTAACTGTTTATAGGTTTTACCAATTACATGTTCATCTTTTCTACACAACCAAGATTCAAATTCTGTCTTAAGTTGTTGAATACCATAGGTCCTTTTATCTACCTTGAATCTTTCTGATGACAGTTTGAAAACCAGCGACAACTATATCCTTCTGCCATCAATTGCTCTCTTGATTTCATTTGACATTCCCCTTGCTCAAGTTCTAATGGCTCTTGACATGTCCATTAGGTCCATTAGTGGGTGAAAGTGGCAAGAAGGTGACAAGCAACAGGGAGAAAGCAGAACTATTTAACTTGTTTTTCGCATCTGTCTTTACACAAAGGGAAAAAGCAGACCAACCTATCAAAAATAGTGCCATAAAAAACAGAATAGAAACACAAGTTAAGATAGGCAAGAAAATGGTAAGTGAGCACCTGTCCAGCCTAGACGAGTTGAAATCACCAGGACCAGATGGATTATATCCCAAGGTTCTCAAGGAACTGGCAAATGTGATCTCAGAACCACTGAACTATATTTTTCAAAGATCCTGGAGCACTGGGGAACTACCAGAGGACTGGAAAAGAGCTGATGTAGTTCCCATCTTCAAAAAAGGGAAAAAAATGGATCCAGGAAATTACAGACCTATCAGCCTGACCTCAATACCTGGGAAGATTCTGGAAAAGATAATCAAACAACGAATCAGCGAACACCTACAGGCAAACCAAGTCATTACTAAAAGCCAACACGGGTTTGTCAAAAACAGATCATGTCAGACAAAATTGCATTCTTTGACCAAGTGACAAAATTAGTGGACCAGAGGAATGCTGTGGATATAATTTACTTGGACTTCAGTAAGGCATTTGATAAAGTAGATCACAACCTACTACTTGATAAGATAGAAAAATGCGGGTTCGACAGCATCACCACCAGATGGATCCGTAGCTGGCTGACCGGCCGTACTCAGCGTGTGGTCCTCAATGGAACCACATCTACATGGAGGGAAGTGTGTAGTGGGGTGCCCCAGGGCTCTGTTCTGGGCCCAGTGCTCTTCAACATCTTAGGAAAGGTTGATGGAATTGGGTATGTCTAGTTTAATGAAGAGAAGGACGAGTGGGGACATGATAGCAAGGTTCCAATATCTCAGGGGCTGCCACAGAGAAGAGGGAGTCAAGCTATTTTCCAAAGCACCTGAAGGCAGGACAAGAAGCAACGGATGGAAAGTAATCAAGGAGAGAAGCAACCTAGAACTAAGGAGAAACTTCCTGACAGTTAGAACAATTAACCAGTGGAACAACCTGCCTCCAGAAGCGGTGAATGCTCCAACACGAAGTGGACAGCCATTTGTCCGAAATGGTATAGGGTTACCTGCCTGAGCAGGGGGTTGGACTTGATGACCTCCAAGGTCCCTTCCAACTTTATTATTATTATTATTATTATTATTATTATTATTATTATTATTATGTTATTCATTGTCTTTGCTGACTGCTTCTCTTCTGTAAAATGCTTATTATGTTGAGAGCTGTAATGGCACAGTCTGGATTTGTATCTGTTCCATATTCTCAATATGGCACTTCTAAAATCATTGTTTTAAAAATCTACATTGCCCAACACCCATGCCATCCAAATCCTAGGTCATGCTTTTTAAATTCTAAAATTCTTTTATTGCTCAGCAACCCACATTCTTTCATCGAAAGCACACAGCAGGCTGCAAAGTTCAATTTCAAATCAGGCAGACCAGGTCTTCTTTGCTTTGCATCTTGGAGAATTAGATACTCAACCTGTGGCTTTTTCCCTTGCCATACAAACCTATGTCTATCATTCTGCCACTGTTTAGTCTTTTGGCTTCTCTGGGCCACATTAAGTGAAGAGAAATTATCTTGGTCCACCTATAAAATATATAATTAATGCATATAAATAACAAACTTTTTATTTTAATATTTTTATATCTTATGGGGCCACATTACTAGCTGTCCACGCCCACATGTGGCCTGCGAGGTGCAGGTTGGACATATCTGGTTTAAATGGCACATCAGTTGTCTAAAAAGATTTGAAACAGAAATATTATTTTTCTAGGCCAACATTAATTTTTATCATGGAAATTCTTTCTAACAATGACGTACGTATTTTCTCCTAGCTCAGTGATGGCGAACCTTTTAGAGACCGAGTGCCCAAACTGCAACCCAAAACCCACATGTATCGTCGGGTGCCGGGTGGGCGTGGCCCATTGGGTGGGCGTGGCTGCGGTGGTAACGGCAGACTGGGTGGGACTAAAAAGTTCAATTCCAATTTTGCGAGATTTTTTTTTTTCCCACGAGAAGTTGAAATTGATTGATTGAACCTTTTTTTTTTTTTGCACACGGCGGCGGAGGCCTAAAGCGAAAAGGTTTTATAAAACCCAGCTGAAGGCCTAGGACTGGGGCGACGGCGCGCGTGCCCACAGAGAAGGCTCTGCGTGCCACCTGTGGCACGTGTGCCATAGGTTCGCCACCACGGTCCTAGCTTAACATATCCCTCTTTCATTCCACGTTTTAAAAGAATTGGTTTGAAATAACATACAGTTCATGGGGAGACGGTCCTTGATGCTCTCTGAGCTTGGTTGTTTTCTTGCAGGTGTTTCATTATCCATACTAGGTAACATCATCAGCAGTAGTATTACAACACCGAGCTACAAATATTCTCCTTTATCAGTTCATATTGGTCATAATAATACTGAACTTGTTGATTTTAATTTCTCAGTTTTAAAACCAATTTTTCCCATCAATTTTATTTCATCTTCCATTTTTGTCTTTTTTGTTAACAGCATCTTTAAATTATTAAAGCTCATTAAAATGCCAAATTCCTTAAATTTTTCCACATTGGTATTTCTATTCCCTCCAGAAGATCTCCCAAATTCAACATGCAGTATGAAAAAAGGGCATCTTTATGTTCTGTTTTTGTTTTTTACAAGGATTGTTAAATTTCCAGTTAGTTGTGCTTTATGCAAAGATTAGGTTGATTTTACCCATTTAAGGAAATTCTCTTCAAAGGTCATGTCTTCCGAAAATTTAAATCAACACAGTCCAGTTCAAATTCTCAAACGCCTTCGCTGCATCTAAGAAGATTGGTGCAGCTTGTTTTTAATTATGTTCAAACTTCCTGCAGTTTGAACTTTTTCCGTAACTTATCATTTTTATTTCTCCTTTCTTTGAAGATAATAATGGACAAGAAAATGAAAATTCTAGGGAACCATTCCGAGTGATGACTTGTGGAGACAGACTGGAGAAGCCTGCAAATCAAATGGAAGTAGAGAGACATGAGAGAAACCAGTCAAATAATTGGAATCGGGAAAGTTCTTCCATTGATGCTCCAGTGCAAGACTTTCTTGCCCAACAAGGAAAAATAAAGAAAAAATACATTACGAAAAACGTAAAACTGTTCAAAGACAAATTAGATGTGAATGAACACTATTCAACCCAAACCAAAGGAGAAAGTAAAATATGCAGAGACAATGGAAAAAAATTGACTCTTTCTTGTGAAAATGAGTCCTTTACATCTAAGAAAAGGATCCATGTAGGAGAGAAGCCATATACATGTTTGGAATGTGGAAAGAGCTTCAGAAGAAGCAGTCATCTTACGTCCCATAACTGGATCCACATAGGGGAGAAGCCTTATAAATGCCTGGAGTGTGGAAAGAGCTTCTGTGAAAACATCTCTCTTACTGTTCATAAAAGGATCCACACAGGGGAAAAGCCATACAAGTGCTTGGAATGTGGAAAGAGCTTCAGAACAAGCAGTCATCTTATTTACCACAACTGGATCCACACAGGGGAGAAGCCTTATAAATGCATGGAGTGTGGAAAAGCCTTTATTCAGAATAGTCATCTTACTTCCCATAAACGAATCCATACAGAGGAAAAGCCATATAAGTGCACGGAGTGTGGAAAGAGTTTCAGAGAGAGTCGTTCCCTTACATCTCATAAAAGGATCCACACAGGAGAGAAGCCATATCAATGCATGGAGTGTGGAAAGACCTTTATTCAGAGCAGTCATCTTACTTCCCATAAATGGATCCACACAGGGGAGAAGCCATATAACTGTATGGAGTGTGGAAAGGGTTTCAGTCAAAGGAGTTCTTTTATTTCCCATAACAGGATCCACACAGGGGAGAAGCCGTATAAATGCCCTGAATGTGGAAAGGGCTTTATTAAGAGCAGTCATCTTACCTCCCATAAAAGAGTCCACACAGAGGAGAAGCCATATAAGTGCACGGAGTGTGGAAAGAGTTTCAGAGAGAGCCGTTCCCTTATATCTCATAAAAGGATCCACACAGGAGAGAAGCCGTATCAATGCACGGAGTGTGGCAAGACCTTTATTCAGAGCAGTCAACTTACTTCACATAAAAGGAAACACACAGGGGAGAAGCCATATCAATGCATGGAATGTGGAAAGAGCTTCAGTCATAATAGTTCCTTTACTTCCCATAAAAGGATCCACACTGGGGAAAAGCCATATAAATGCATGGAGTGTGGAAAGGGATTCAGTCAAAGGAGTTCCTTTACTTCCCATAAAAGGATCCACACAGGGGAGAAGCCGTATAAATGTGCAGAGTGTGGAAAGGACTTTACTAAGAGCAGTTATCTTAACTCTCATAAAAGGATCCACACAGGAGAGGAGCTGTTCAAGTGCATGGAGTGTGGAAAGGGCTTTTGTCAAATGTCATCCCTTATGAGGCATAAAAGAATTCATTCAGGGGAAAAGCCATATAAATGTGTGCAGTGGGAAAATGACTTACTTTTCCATAGACAGATCCATTTAGGTTCAAATCCATTTAAATTCCAGATTTAGTTGTGAAATCTATGCATTTCCTATTTGTGTATGCTGAACTAGGAAGGTGTTGTTGTTTTTTTTGAGTTTGCACTCACAACTGGAAACCCGAGATAAAATTGCCAATGGAAACACGAACTATGGGCACAGCTGTTTTAATTCTGAAGTGTGGATTTTTTATCTTACTGTCATTTGAAGGTGACAACACTATTTTATATCAATAATGAACATCTTTTTTATGTTTAGTTTCCAGTTGAGGTCAATTCCAAGAAAATGTCTGTTTTAATAATCTCAGATTCTGGACTATGCAATTTTATAAAGATGTCAGTATTGGGGTTTTGCAAGGGAACTTTTCAAAAATTGTTTGTTCTTTCTACTTGATCCTCGTTGTGGGAGCGTTATCAACAGGTAGACATTTTACAGGTATTCTCCCCCCAGCAATAAAAGCAGTAAAATCTCCTTGATGTACTTCTTCAAAATGAAGCTCTATTCTTCCTTCCACTATAGCAGACATGCATATGGAAGTTCAGCTAATTCATAGCCACTTCCCATAATTTGAAGTTTTACCTAGTCTTTTCCCCTCCTTTCTCATTCCTTAATATGCTAACAGTTTATCAGCGGACAGACACTTCTCTGTCCTCCCAACTGACCGTGTGGATAATTAAATCCTCACATACATGTTGATACAGACCAGACATGTCAAACTTGCGACGTCACATGATGTTGCGCGATGTATTGGAGCTTTTTCCCCATTGCCGGCAATGGGGTGGGCGCGGTTTTCTCGTGACGCATCCGGCCTGTGGGCCGGCAGTTTGACACCCCTGATATAGACTGTGCAAAGAGATTCAGGATGTAGAATTCTGTCACTAAAAAGGAACCAGAAAGATGAGAAGCCTCTCAAACGCCTGTGCAAAAGACTTTTCAAGCATATTATACCTTTCATTGTGTCACAAGGGCTAAGAAAAGGTTTAAATTAGCTTTAAATAAAATTAATTAAATATCATTGGTGTGGTTACTTTCCAGTGACATATTAAATCCTCTTTTTCTTCACTGTATTAAAATAAGCACCTGAGAATGAGTACGCATTTTTCTTAGAAGGATGCAGAGTTTTGGTGCTGCATGGAAGGAGAGTTAGAACAGTCTCAGTCTCACCTTCACTGGAGACTGTTTATAAAGGAAGGGAAAGCTGGCGTGTCTGGATGTGTCAAGCCATTGTAATTTCTCATTACAGACACGTAAATCGGATGGGCAACCTGAGGGGATTCTGCTTTCTAGGATTGGATACACCACAGCATAGCAGATCTCTACACAATGTTTTATTGTGGCACACCCCTTTCCCAACAAAAGGGTTAATTCCATCTTTCTAGATCTTGCAAGTTGCTATTATGAAGTAATTAGGTATTTAATATTCAGTCCTAACAAAAGTCCCAAAGTCTGTAAAATACCATACCACCCTCGCACTGGTTGGGATGACGGGCTGTTTCAATGTGGCCCAGCTCCAGGCAAGAATCCACCGGGATACACTGCTCATCGTAGCTGGTGGTTCTGGCAGCTGACCAACATCCCTCTTGCCTGCCTGAAATAGTTGCCAATCTCCATACAAGTTCCCTTCTGCTTGCCGTTTTCTGATCTAGCCACGCTCTATTTTGGTACTTGCTTGTCTGGGCTAAGGAGCAGGATGGGTGTAGCTGCCTCTGGATGTCGACAGCTGTGGCTCAATTGGCCAGACAGATGGAACATTGGTGTGGATGTTTATGAGCAAATGCTGAGTGGGAGGATGAATGCCTCAATGCCCATCTCTCTGGTTTCTGGGGCTGGACACTTGCAGAGCCCTTTGGGGAAAAGCAGGGGCTGTTCGGAGCTTGGAGAAATGGAGGCAAAAGCAGTGTTGCTTGGTTGGCTGCAGTTATTACATTGTATGTTGTAAATGATTCCTGTTTTTTCTTCTGGGGCTGCTGGATTTTTTGGCTTGCTTAGGATGTTTTGAAGGACATTGGTAGGCTTGTGTGCCACACTCTTTCTATGTGGTTGAAGTAGTCTGGTCATGGTTTCTGATATATTCTTGACGTATGGTAGTGTAATTCTTTTTCGGGTTTGTGTTGGTTGTGCTGCATTGGGTTGAATGGTTAGGCACTTCGATAAAGTTGCGTGGATATCCATTTTGTTGGAATATGTTCAATAGATGTTCTATTTCCTTTTTCTACTGTTCTGGATTGCTACATTGAGTTTGCGCTCATCTAAAGTCCTTAAGCAGCTTCTCTTGTGGGAGGTTGAGTTGTTGCTTTTATATTGGAGCATCTGGTTGGTTTGGGTGGTTTTTCTATACGCTTGTGTTTCTAGTTTGCCATTATGGTCTTTCCTGATCAGGATGTTCAGGAAAGATAGCGAATGGTTGTTTTCTTCTTCTCTGGTAGAGAACATTTCCTTTGAAAATGTTATTGATGGTTCTGGGGTGTTTTCTAATTGGTCCTTTTTTATTATGGTGAAGGTGTCGTCTACATATCAGATCCATGTGTTGGGTTGTATTTGTGGAAGTGCTATGGCTTCTAGATGTTGCATAATGACCTCTGCTATATGGGATGAAGGGCTGCCTCAGCATAGTTGCTTTTAGGATTGTGACCCAATTCCAGGCAGAAATCCACCAAGATGTGCTGTTCACTATAGTTTATGGTGCTGGCAATTGACTGAGAGCCCTCCTGCCTGACTGGAACAATTGTCAATCTCCACACGGCTGCTTACTATTTTCTAATCTCCTTTTCTCCTACACACCCAGCCACTCTCTGTCTTGGTACTTGCTTGTCTGGGCTAAGGAGCAGGGTGGATGAAGCTGCCTCTGGACCTTGACAGCTCTGGCTCAATTAGCCAGACAGCTGGAATACTGGTGCAGATGCTTATGAGCAAACGCTGAGTGGGAGGATGAATGCCTCAATGCTGGAACCCATCTCTCTGGTTTCTGGGGCTGGAAATTTGTAGAGCCCTTTGGGGAAAAGCAGGGGCTGTGTGGAGTTCAGAGAAATGGGGGCAAAAGCGGTGCTGCCTGGTTGCAGAGGCTCTTCCCAAGTGCAAGCAGCAACTCTGGCTTCTTTTCCGCACAGGCAGAGCTATAAAATTAGACAATTAGAAAAAACCAAGACGGAAAGAAATGGGTTGAAGAGAACATTGCTTTGAAATAGCTTTTTCATCACTTTTCCCTCACAATTTCAATTCTTTCTTTTGCTAATGGTAGCCAATTTTTTTCTTGCTTTGTCAACTCAAAATGTGGGAATCTCCTCAGAGTGATGGTGTTTTCAACTATTTTGGTTAGAACATTTTTTTTCTCTATTTATTCATCATCTAAAGATATTCCAATTGCTTTAAAATCTCCAAAGGCCTTAAGCTTTCTGGTGTCCTGAGGTGAATTCCCTACTCAGCCCCCATGTAAAACAGATTTTGTTTTGTTTTGTCCCACATGGTTTCCTTTTTCAGTATTTGCTTTCCTTCATCTTTAAAATTCTATCTTTTGTCCTGATGAGACGTCATTCTCTCCCCCCCCCCCTCCGCTTCATTTCTCCATCAAGGAGCCTTGTTGTGAGGTAAAATTTCTAGAACATCCACTAGTTTCAGCTTTTTCTCCAGTTTGGAACTGGTTTTCTTCCACAGTATTATTTTTTCCCCATAAGCTGTCACTTGGTCTTTCCAATTATTATTAGGCACCCAGGAAACCAGAGCCAAGTATTTGAGAAGCAGCTGCATATATTGGATTAAAGAAATAAAAACCAATAGAAATCTGGTCCTGACCGCCCGGCCGTTTCTAAGAGGATTTGGCCCCTTTTGAGGCCTCCTCCAATCTCTGCGGTGCCTTCAGGGCGGCTGTTCTTGAGGGAAGCGAGTTCAAATCTTTCATAAGAGATTTTCTCCCATCTCCACAGACCCTTCCTGGACAGGAAAGAGAGGAAGATGGAGAAACTGCCACCTCTGGAGAAGACGAAGCTTTTCTCTGACAGAGAAACACTGAGAGGCCTTGCCTCTTACTCCCATGCCCATCATCCGTGCCCTCCCCTTCCCTTCAGAAGCTCTCCTCTTTCCCGCCCTTGAAGGGTCTCGTGCGCAGAGCCCATTAGGGGGCGCTCTTAGCTTCAGGACAGAACTGAGCATGTGCCAGCCTCTTCCGCTAGTACAAGGCACGCGTTGCCCGGGGCGTTAGTGGGAAGAAGCTGGAGGTGCGACTGCCCTTTCCCCCCTCCCCCGCTTGCTGGGAGGCGGGGGCGGAGCCTTCGCGGGAGACAGAGGCTGCCGGGAAGCTTTGCGGGGATGCGGATCCAAACGAGACTCCCAAGTTGCGTGAGTTGGAGACTCTGCCCGTGCAAAGCGGTCCCGCGTTGGAGGCATGCGTGGAGAAGGACCAAGTCTTCTTTCGGAGTCCGGGGTCCCATGTTCCCCTATCGCCCTTTCCCAGGCGGGGGCGGGAAGCAAAGGAGAGAAATGGGGGGTCGCCGGAAGGGAGGGGCCGTTTCCCCCCATTTCCTGGGGGAGCCTCTGCATCGGGGGCGGGGTAGGGGGGAGGCTTGCTGGAAGCCCCACTGCCGGACCCGGATGTGCAAGGACGGGTGTGCAAAGACCGTAACTGGGGTGCTGTTTCCCAGCCTTTCCCCACGACCGCAAAGGGGCTTTGCCGGCAGAGAGAACCGTTACATGGAGGGAGATGCGAGCGGGGCTGAGAATCAGCATTCGCACCGTGTGCCCGATGACCCCAGTCTTTGTCAAAGTTGGCATCTTTACACTCTTGAAGTGGAAGTTGGAAAAAGACTGGATTAAGCTAAGAAGTGGGGAACGTGTTTGTAAGAAGATCGTGTTAAATTATATGTGGATTATTCCTATGGGTGTTAGTGCCATACGCATTGGATGATGGCTTGTTAATTCAGGCTTCTGAAGTTCCCAAAGGGGTTTGGGCCAGATGGGCTTCTGTTTGCTTTTGTTATACGTTCAAATATTGATTTATTTACTTATTAAATTGGTTTACATAGCGCTTGCTTCAAAATTTCTGTTTGGTGACCTGTGACATTCACGATTTAAAGAATTTGTAACAGAAATCAGTTGAATAAATAACTCAGAGATGGGAACCCAAAACATTTTATTTATGCAATAGTGGCGCATATCTGTAGCTCGGGTGTAGGATGAGGGTGAAAATTTGTTCTCCGAGCTTGTGGATTGGTTTCCGAACGTTTCTGAAGATGTTACCTAGCCTGGTAATGAAACGTTCGGAAACCGAATCACAATCTTGGAGAACAAACCTTCAACCTCATATTTTATGTATTTTTCCAGTATTTTGAATCATTGGTAGAAGTTGATCCAGAAGGGTTCTCCTGGATTTCCCCCAGACCTATATAAATCAACCCACCTAATAAGATTCTCCTCCCTCTTTCCAGACATTTGTAGGTTCATTAGGCTTTTTATTTTTGCTTTGGAGAAGGATCCTCGGTAGTTAAATTAGTTATTCTATAATTGCTGGGAATTTCTGTTGTATTCCCTTTCAGATGTGTAAATTGGAAACCTTTCCTGCTCCATCTAGAGACAAAGCTATCTTGTAAGTGTGGAGGGCTGAATGTTCTTGGGAAACCTGACCAGATCCTCATCGTGAAATTCAAGTCTTCTGAATAGGAAGACCTCTGGAGATCCATTGACCCATTTTGCAACAGGATTAGAGAAAAAAGAGAAGATGGAGGGACAACACTCAGCAGATGCAGGAACTGGAAAAGGCCCTCTTGCTGCTCAGCCTTGGAGCTGTGGGAAGAATGGGTCAAGTCTTAGGCAGAAGATCCAGGAAGTGGGAACTAACGTTTTAGAGGTCCATTGCTGTCACTTCAGAAAAATACAGTTCCAGAAGGTGACTGGGCCCCGAAATGTTTGCAGTCACCTTCATCGCCTTTGCCTTCAGTGGCTGCAGCCAGAGAGACACACGAAGGCTCAGATGTTGGACCTGGTTCTCCTGGAGCAGTTCCTGGCTGTCCTTCCCCCAGAGATGGAGAAATGGGTACGGGAGTGTGGCGCACAGACGAGTTCCCAGGCGGTGGCCCTGGCCGAAGGGTTCCTGCTGAGCCAGGAGGAGGAAAAGATGCAAGAAGAGTTGCAGGTATGAGAATATAGCTCTAATGATCTCTCTGAATTTGTCAGTGTCTCTCTGACAGAGTTTTCTGGGATTATGAACTGCTAAGGCCAGTTGTTCCATTCTTTTAGAAGATGTATTTGGGGAATTCTTCCACCCTCATTTTTCATCTTCAATGATACACATTGGGGTCTCCCAGCGTGAGGGTGCAGTATGAGAATTCATTTCTTTCTCTCTGCTCTTCCTTGTTTCTACTGGGACATCATGTCCAGATATCCTTGGAAGCAGTCACTGAGTATGTCAAGGGAAGGAAAGAATCCAAACTCTCTCGAGAGCTGCTGCTCGGGGAGATCTTTCAGAAAGATCAAAATCAGGATGCCATGTCAGGTAATGGAAGCTACAACTGTGTGATGTGAGGTTTGGACATCAAGCTGACTGATCCTTTTGCTGCTCTTGGGTGGGATTTCTCGATGTTTTAACAAATCTGCTTTCACACTTTTTCTCCTTTTCACAGAGAACCAAAAGCACTCCTTGATATTTTTCGAATCACCTTCTCTTCGTGATGTAGCTGAAAGAGCAACGGAACCTCTGCCTCAGGTAGGAGGAATATTGGAAAAGATCTGCGAATCTTGGATGGGTTTCATCTTGTCCTGGAGTTCAAGGCTATATATATAGCCATCCAATTCATTCTCAGTGATTCTGGGTGGCTTGAAATATATATATATTGCAAGCCACCCAGAATCACTGAGAATGAATTGGATGGCTATATAAATTTTCTTATAAATAAAGTTTATTAAATTTATATGCCTCTTGTCTCAGCGTCCAGTGTGACCCTGGGTGGCTCAGAATGGCATAAAAGCATAAATGTAAAACCATTGTAATTAACAATAATTAAATGAAGATTAAAAACCAAGAGCCTGGACCATTCGGGGGTGGACTTTTGTCTCTTACTCAGTCAACTACCTCCAGCATAGCGCACCCCCCCCCATCAGACCCCAAGCCAATTGCCAGAATCGGGTTTTCAGACCCTTCTGAACAGCCAGAAAAGTGGAGGGAGATGTCATCTCCAGCGGCAAAATGTTTTTAATTTCATCTGTTACATTTATATGCCACCCATTTCACTGACATGCAACTTGAGCAGTATATTCTCTGCTAAAATGATATGAAAGATTAAAAGAGTAGAACAATAGATACAGCATTAAAGTTAACAAAGAAATAGCTAAGACAGGGAGTTTTATAAAGGAGTGGAGGTGGGATCTTGTTTTTAATCCAGTCAGTTCCAGCATGACATGTCCCCATTCAGGCCCCAGGCTGAACAGCATAGACAAGTTTTAAGGAAAGCTAAAAAGAGTGGGACAGATCTCACGTTGAGGAGTACCATGTTATAAATGGCAGGGATGACAGCAGGAAATGCTGTTCTCCTTGACCCCACTAGCCAAAATTACTTCGTCAGTAGGGTGTGTATCTGAAAAAGTGGGTTGGGCCAATCTAATTGGGGCAAGATGGTTCTTCAGATACTCCAGGTCCCATACCATGATGGGCTTTAGAGGTGATAACCAACAGCTGAATTGGATCTGGAAGCAAACCAGCAACCAATGCATTTCTGTACCAGCTATAGTTTCCAAATACTTTTCAAGAGTAGCCCCAAATAAAGCATATTGCAGCAATAGCAATAACACTAGCACTTAGACTTATATGCCGCTTCACAGTGCTTTACAGCCCACTCTAAGCGGTTTACAGAGTCAGCCTATTGCCCCCAACAATCTGAATCCTCATTTTACCAACCTCGGAAGGATGGAAAGCCGAGTCAATTTTGAGCCGGTGAGAATCTAAAGTGCTGAACTGCAGAAGTAGCCTGCAATACTGCATTTGAACCACTACGCCACCACGGCTCAAATCCAAACAAAAGATGACGAGGGCATGAATGATTCAGCTCAGAACCTCACAATCCAGAAAAAGGGCACAATATTGCTGTTTCAAAGCAACGTGAAATGGGAAAATTTAGATTGAGTCATTGAACATTCACACCCAGTTTAGCCTGCCTCAAGGGTGTTGTGGAGAACCAAGAAAGAAAATCTATTGTAATCCGCCCCGCCATTGTGTAATTTTTTTTTTTACTATAATTAGTGTAAAAAAATATTTCAAGTGACTAGACAGATAGCAACAATTAAAAGGAGCCTCCATTCTCTTCTCTATTTCCTTGGAAGAATTCAGTCTTTTCCTAAACACATAATCATATTGTCATGGTTCCGACAGATAAAACTCTTCAAAAGAACTTCGAGACATTGTTTACCTTAAAGAATCTTTATTTTGAGTAGCATAACATCGGCACTGCATAATCGAAGCCAAAAACTGAATTCCCGTCCCCTGCGCATGCAGTATCAAAGCACAATTCCCTCCTCCAATTAACAGTCATAAATTACATTCCCCAATTAGTTTGAAGTGTGGGCTTCCTCTCCAGTTCTCCAGCCCGCCAAATGCTTATCAGCTCTGGTGACAATAACCTTGTTTCATGCTATGTTTAGTGTTGTTATGTCTAGCTGGACTCTTGTTCACATCCCCCCTCCCAGCATCATCTAAAAGCAAAAGGTAAAAGATGGCTACATTTCCATCTGTTGTCAATGCAAAAACATCCGATGTTAGCAGCGTTGACACACATTGGTGTATAAAAATGATGTATACAAGACTATAAAAAGGTTTAATAAAATGGCCAAACAAAAATATCTGTAAATATAAAAAGTATGCCCAAGTGGCTCGTCATCAAAGCACTTAGAACTTTGTGAGGAATTCCTAACAACCTGATTTGTTCCTCGATACCAACCAACCCAGCTTTGCAAAATGTAAAAACGTCTTCTCAGGAAATGTTCTTCACTGCTCTGGTTCAGAAGGTGAGCAACTTCCCTGGAAATCGAGGAGAACCAGACCTTGGGCTGCATCTCACCCACCTCTTGATAGTCCTCACACAGATCCATGGATGAGTTCTGTTAGCCTTTCAGGATAGTCCAGACAAGAACGAGGACAATGAATTCTAGCTCTACTTAATTTAATGTTGCAAGTCTGAAAGAAATCCCCCCTCCCATCCTTCTTTTTCTTTTCTGAGACTGAGATTTCGTTGAGCAGACCGTTGTTCGGCTAAGGCTCTTCTTCCTGTCTCCCAGGGTCAATCCCATATGCAATTACAACCTCTCTTAATATTTTTATTGTGGTGCAGAGTGTGAGCATGGTGGCCCTAAGTGGATAAAGCAGGCGGTTGGCAAAAATGTTGTCAACGCTGCCAACATCGGATGTTCTTGCTTTGACAACAGATGGAAATGCAGCCATTTTTCTCTATTGCTTCTAGAGTTAGTTCATGCTGGGAGGGGGAATGGGGATGAGAGTCCAGCTAGTCATAACAATAATAACTCAGCTGTGGGAATCCAAGGTCATTGGGCCCAGAGTTGATAAGAGTTTTGGCGGGCTGGAGAGCTGGGGAGAAGGTCCGTGCTTCAAGCTAATTGGGGAATGTGATTTATGACTGTTTATTGGAGGAGGGAATTGTGCTTTGATACTTTGTATCCAGGGGAGGGGAACTTAGTTTTTGGTTTTGACTGTATAGTGCCAATACTTTGTTTCTCGAATAAAAGATTCTTTTAAGGTAAACAATGCCTCGAAGTTCTTTTGAAGAGTTTCATATGTCGGAACCATGACATTTGTCAGATGGGTTTCTCCAGTATTTCCTTCTGCCCATATAGAAAGAATTGGAGCTACTGATAAGACTATTTTACTTGGCTTCACTGAAAGGCATTAAAAGTCCTGCAGTAAACCTGATAAAATGTTGTGCCATCTGCCAAAAGGTGTGAGATCTTATTTAGAATTCTGCAGCCGTTGCTCATTTCATTCATTGCAAATCTCCCCTGGCATTGATCAAAGAGAAGTCTCAAATTTTTCTTGGGGTTGTTTGTTAATGGGGAAATTTGTTTCCTTGTTTAGGATCTTGTGACTTTTGAGGAAGTGGCTGTGTATTTTTCTGAGGAAGAGTGGTCTCAGCTGGATCCTGACCAAAAAGCTCTCCATGGGGAGGTCATGCTGGAGAATTCCAGGAATCTGGCTTCCTTGGGTAAGAACCTCTATCTGTGGTTTTATCTCTAATTTGTCGCAGCCAACTCGCCACAGGACAAGAGTTACACTAATATTGAAGAAATGGTGGAATAGAATCATTAAAAAAAATCACTAAAGGAGGGACCAAATCAAATGTGAATGACAAAAATTGAGATAATGTCAAAAAAAACAGTGAGTTATCACTGTTTTATCCTGCATTGAATTGTCCCGCAGCGAGTTGGCCCATGATGAATTGGCCCATTCCCGAGAGGAATGACTAGGAAGTGACCAGGAATAACAGAGTTGGAAGGGACCTTGGAGGTCTTCTAGTCCAACCCCTTGCTCAAGCAGGAAACCCTATACCATTTGAGACAAGTGGCTGTCCAGTCTCTTTTTAAAAGCCTCCAGTGATTGAAAACCCACAACTTCTGAAGACAAGCTGTCAATTGTTTTCACTGTTAGGAAAGTTCTCCTTAGTTTAGGTTGCTTCAATCCTTGATTAGTTTTGATCCATTATTTCGGAAAATAGAATAGGATAGGATAGGGATAGGGATAGGATAGGATAGGATAGGATAGGATAGAATAGAATAGAATAGAATAGAATAGAATAGAATCGAATCGATGTTCTATTGTTTCTGTTTGCATTATAATGAATTCCAGTATGACATGGTCACTCTCCCCCAAAGGTCCGGCAACTTAACCCCCCTCTATCACTTCTTTGTTAGTAAGAAAAGTACTTAATAATCTTTAACTAAGTAAACTAAGTAACCAAGTAAAAGTACTTACTTCTTCCCTGTTAGCAAGGAAAAGATTGAACAGGAAATGAGATGTGATTGCCACTGTCCTCCACTCCAATTTTTCCACTGGAGATCTCAAGAGTCCAATATATTTCTACTCCCTTCCCCAGTTTCTGGCTTTCAGCATGGGATAGAAGAGCTGAACTACAGTAGATCTGGCTTAGCTTTCTTACGCAGCAACCATTTGCAGTTACAACAGAAATAAAAAATAATAAAAAGTAGCTTTGCAACCCAGGCATGGATTTACAAATTTTGCATTGTCCCTTAGCCGCGTTTGCCAGTTAGTATAAGTTGTCCTGCCCCTGACATTTTTATCTCTCTCACAGACCTTAAACAAGCAATGTCATTCTGAGCTGCTTTTCTTAGCACCATACAGTGTCCCTACAAATTTCTAAATACAAGTTGATAATCTGTAACCTGAATTTGCTGGCTCGCAGCTGCTGCCTGTAGTTTAATGCCCTCGGCTTTTGTTTGCTTTCTAAGAGGCTCGGAGCTAGGCAGACTGTGGGTGCCAGCACATTCCTTTCGATGTGCATTCCCATTGTATTCCTGCTTACTCTCTTGCATCCCTTTGTCTCCCATTACTGTAAATACAGTATAAACTTTTATTCCCGTTTTGCTAATTATCCCAGCACCAGGATGAGAATTCCAAAGGGCAGGGAAGTAGGAAAAAGGAAAAAAAGCTGAAATTAAACTGTTAAGCACAGTCACGGTCATGTGATTTTTCCACTTGGTGACCAATTTGCTAGTCCTGATTGTGGTCACTTGATGTGTGCTCCAGGCTGATAATTATTGGGGATTTAATTCGGCCCAAGGTGGTAGAGCATACAATGCACCATAGGACTTCATGGCATCATGGAACTGACCCATGTCATCAAGGGCCTTGCACACATTGGTTGTCAAAGATTAGATCTGTGTTTTCTCTAATTGTAATCTGATCTGATGTGGATATATGAATCTGGTAGTAGCCCACTTGGAAATGCATCTTTAGTAGAAGCTTAAATCAAGTTCTTTGACATTAGCCAGAAAAACAGCCAAATTATATTGATGATATTTTGGCAAAATTTCAGGAAAAAAAAAGATCTTTAAACATGCTCCTAATCTTGCTACAATTTCTTGTTTCTTTTTTAAAGAAAAGAATGTCCAAGAGGGTAGGAATTGCAAGGAACAGCAACAAGCAATCCACCCAAAAGAGGAAAAAGGGAAGTTTGCCAATCAGCTGGAACCAAAAAGTGATGAGAGAAACCGATCACAAAGTGGAATTAAAAAAAGCTTTTCTTGGATCAGTCGACTTACTTACCACAGAAAGATCCATACAGAAGAACGACCCTATAAATGCCTGGAGTGTGGAAAAAGCTTTTCTAAATCCAGTCACCTCATTCGCCATAAAATGACCCATTCAAAAGAGAAACCGTATACCTGTATCGAGTGTGGAAAGGCCTTCCGTGATAATTGTTCCCTCAGAAGCCACCAGAGGAATCACAATGGAGAAAGGCCCTATAAATGCATGGAGTGTGGGAAGACTTTTACTCAAAGTGGGGCTCTTGCTACCCATAAAAGAATCCACACAGGGGAGAAGCCATATAAATGTATGGAGTGTGGAAAGGGCTTTACTCAGGGCAGTCATCTTACTTCTCATAAGTTCATCCACACAGGGGAGAAGCCATATAAATGCATGGTGTGTGGAAAAAGCTTTACTCAGGGCAGTCGTCTTACTTCTCATAAGTTCATCCACACAGGGGAGAAACCATACAAATGCATGGAGTGTGGGAAGACGTTTAGTCAAAACAGTAACCTTACTTCACATAAAAGAATCCACACAGGGGGCAAGCCATATAAATGCAGAGAACCTGGAATGGGCTTCTGTGAAAATGCATCCCTTATGGAACATGAAAGGATCCACCTAGAGGAGAAACCATATAAGTGCACGGACTGTGGAAAGGGTTTTTCACTATCTGATCACCTTATTTCCCATGAAATGACCCATTCAGAAGAGAAACCGCATGCCTGTTTGGAGTGTGGAAAGATTTTCCCTGATAATTATTCGCTTAGAAGCCATCAAAGGAATCACAGAGGAGAAAGACCCTACAAATGTATGGACTGCGGAAAGACCTTTGCTTGGAGCAGTAATCTTTCTTACCATAAAAGAACCCACACAGGGCAGAAGCCTTATAAATGTGTGGAATGTGGGAAGGGTTTTAGTACCAACAGTTATCTTACTGCCCATAAACGGATCCACACGGGGGAAAAGCCGTATCAATGTATGGAGTGTGGAAAGAGCTTTAGAAGGAGTAGCCTTCTTACTTACCATAAAAAAATCCACACAGGAGAGTAGCCATATCAGTCCAAGGAGTGAGGGAAGAGCTTTAACAGGAATAGTAATCTAAAATCTCATGAAAGAGTCCACTTGGGCAATACTGCATATAAATATTAGACATATACAAATATGTGAGAATATTTTGCTTTTCCAGTCCAAAGCAGACTGGAAGATGAATCTTCAATCCTGTTTGTAATTTTTACTCAGTAGGAGGTCCCAAGGCAAGAAATAAGTGGGGCTAAAGAGTATTTATGGTGTCTTCATGGTGTCTAGCACAATATTTAAGAAATGTAGATTTCTAGGAATTCCCTCTGATGAATATATCCACTCGAGTAGAATTGCAGGCAGATAATCAACCCTTAATCCCTTATTATGATTGCACTATTTCTTCATTTGCTTAATATTGTTACAATCTGCCTTTCCATCCTTGCTTCTCATTATGTAATGCAAAGTAATATCTGAGAAAGAAAACCATAAGGAGCATAGGGTTAGAAAATACAAACTGAGTTTGAATATACAGCTCATTGGCTATGTATCCTAATTTTGTGGTGATTTTTGTTTTCTTCCCTTGTTTTCATTGCAAAGTTAAATAGCAAAAGAGTTTGTGTGTCCTAGTATCAAAAAAAATTCCAGAAATATATGGGAGACATCTCTCAATTCACAAAGGAGTTACTGTCTCTTGCATGTGAAAATAACAAAGCCAGATTTGTTTTCTACTGTGTGAAATCAGGACATGGGATGGGTAATAGGAATGAGAAAACATGATTCAGTCAAAAATGTCTTTATGGCACTGAACACTCACCATAAACTCATATAAATGTGCATTATATGGAAAGATATTCAGAGGGAGAGTTTCATTATCAAATGAGCCACAGTGGTGAGAAAGCCTATAAATGCACATGCAAAGGCTTTTCTATGCAGGTGCTAACATCTGCTTTGCTGTGGAGTGACAAGGGACTGGCAAAAGCTAAAATGAAATGTTTGTAAGAAAACAAGCAAGCTCAGAGAGCACCAAGGACACCTCATTTCAATCCTGAACTACAAATATTCTCCATTGCTAAAATTGATTGTGTCACATTTAGATTTCAAATTAGATTAAATTAAATTTAATTGGTATGGGTTTTTTTCTGTCATATGGTTAATGATCTTTGGGCACCTTGAAAATTACAACCATGAGATTATTTTTGGAAGGTCCATACTTGAGGGTTTTAGAGTTTCATGTCAGGTTGAAATCATTTACGCAAAGGCAGCTAAGTAGTAGTTCCTAGTGTTGTGGGAATATCCATCCCTTTGAATCTGTTTCTAGCCGTTTCCATATATGGAGCAGTTAAATCAAGTAGCTTTATTAAGAGAAAATTCTTGTAGGGAAGAGGGATCTCTAGCCAAGCATCCAAGAGGAACCTAGATGTGTCATAAATAGATGTGATAATATAACACACATGGAAAATCCTGACAAAAATGAGAATAGACATAAAAGGACAATGCTGGTATTGTTATCCAGCCTTATTGATTATGTGTCATCAAGTTGGATCAACTCTGCAACCACACAAATAAATTTTCTGACAGGAGGAGTATATCAAATCTTTGCAACCACACAAGATAAATGTTATGATGGAGGACTTCTTCCTAACTTGGTCCTTCAGTCGTGCACTCAGCACATTAACTGGGTTAATCCACCTTGCTGCTGGTTGTCCTCTTTCCACCTTTCCATTGATAATAATTTTTATTGCAGTTTCAATAAGGGTAAAAGCCAATACAAGCTAAGAAAAATACGAAAAAGTATATAGAATAAATAAAGGGAGGAAGGAGAAAATGGGAAAAAGAACAAAGGGAAAAAGATTCAAAAGGAAACAATTTTTCCATTCATCAAGATAAGTAGAAATATTTTTAAAAGCTTAACATCTAATGTTTCAGCAAAAAACTCTTCATCCCATATTTCACCTTTTATCTCTTGGCATATAATAAAGTCTCATCTTCCAATCCCAATCAGCAAAACTCCATTAAGAGTTGCTACTGGTAACAATTTGATATTTCTTTCCACCATCTTTTCCTTACAGTTTTCTCTAAAAATACAAGAGGAAAAAATATCTTCTCATATCTTATATCTGTAACAAACCTTTAAAACCCAACATTGAAATAATCAGGAAAATTTCCATCAGGAGCTAATAGAAACAAAAAAAATATTTATCATTAAGCCCTTCAAATACTATTTCACAAATTTATCTCTTAAAATATAACCCATTGAAAGCTGTTAGTAAAAAGCATCCTCCATTTTTGGGGGGAATCCTTTTCCCACTTCAAGGTTTCCTTTTTTTAAATGTTGATTCTCTTGGGAAGATTTTTGCCTTGAGATCCATCATGTTACTCCCATTCACAGCCACCATCTTTTCCTTGTTTGGAGCAACGGTGGCTCCTGAAAAATAAAAGTACCTTTTTATTCTGTGGCAATTTCTTCAAAAAGATGCACGAACAAAAACAGTTGAAAGGAGAAAAAGAGTTTTTCCTAAACTAGGAGTAGGTGTTTCCCAAATTGAAAATGTCTCTGGCAAAGTTTACCGTAGAGCAGGGGGGTCTTCAAAGTTGGCTCTTTTATGACTTGTGGACTTCAACTCCCAGAATTCCTCAGCCAGGCACGCTGGCTGAGGAATTCTGGGAGTTGAAGTCCAGAAGTCATAAAAGGGCCAAGTTTGAAGACCCCTGCCTTAGAGACAGTTTCTTATGGAAACTAATCAATGAGAGATCCAACATAGAAAAAAGGAGAAATTTCCAGACAGTTAGAACAATCAATCAATCAATCAGTGGAATGGCTTGCTTTCAAAAGTAGTGGGTGCTCCATCACTCAGGGTTTTTAAGAAAAGATTGGACAGCCATCTATCCAGCCGAGGCGGGATAAGCGATGCGTTGCCCGGGGCATTTCTCTTCCCCCCTCCTTCCGCTGTGGCGCAGAGGCTGCCGGGAAGCCTTGCGGGGAGGTGTATCCCGGCAAGACTTCCGAGTTCCGTGAGTGGAGGCTCTACCCGTGCAAAGGGGTCCCGCGCTGGAGGTGAGTGGAAGTCCGGGGTCCCATGTTCCCCTGCCGCCCTTTCCCGGCAGGGGCCAGGCAAGGGGGCGGGTGGAGCCAAGGAGAGAAATGGGAGTCGCCAGAAGGGAGGGTCCGTTTCCCCCCATTTCCTGGGGGAACCTCTGCATGGGGGGGGAGGGGGAGGCTGGCCGGAAGTCCCCCTGCCGGTTCTGGGTGCAAGGCCGGGGCCCCGGGTGGGAGGACTGGGGTGCTGCATCCCCGCCTTTCCCCACGACTGGCAGACGAAGGGAAACGTTGCAGGGAGAGAGGTGCAAGTGGGGCTGAGAAGCAGCATTCGCACCGTGTGCCGAATAGAATAGAATAGAATAGAATAGAATATAGAATATAGAATATAGAATATAGAATATAGAATAGAACAGAATATAGAATAGAATATAGAATAGAATAGAATAGAATATAGAATAGAATAGAATATAGAATAGAATAGAATAGAATAGAATATAGAATAGAATAGAACAGAATAGAAAATAGAATAGAATATAGAATAGAATATAGAATAGAATAGAATAGAATATAGAATAAAATAGAGAATATAGAATAGAATATAGAATAGAAAATAGAATAGAAAATAGAATAGAATAGAAAATAGAATAGAATAATAACTGTGTTGTCACTTTGAATGTGCACTAATCAGCATACATTAAAATGAAATTTCGTTGCATACAGCTCTCAAAGGGTCACCACCTCCAATGTACACTACATAAATATGACAAAAATAAATAAATACAGGATTATGCATATACCCACATATATGACACAGAGAAACTACACAGTCTAGATCGGATGTATAGATTATACATGGCAAGAAAAACAAATCTTGCGAGTTTACCGGACGGATGGCATAGGGAACAAAGCTATTACAGAACCGGGTAGTCCTGTTAGAAATACTTCAAAATCTCCCAGAGGGAAGTAACAGAAACAGACGGTAAAGTGGGTGTGTGGGGTCTCTAACAATGCTTTGAGCGCTAAGCACATAGGCCTTATAAGCAGCATCCTGAATACCAGGAAGTGAGCTTCCTATGAGCTTCCTATGACACCAGTGTTCGGCAAAGTTGGCAAAGTTGAAGTGGAAGTTGGAAAAAGACTGGATTAGGCTAAAAAGTGGGGACTCTGTTTCTAGGAATTGCATGAAAACAGACCATCATGTTAAGGTGTAGCTGGTTTATTTATTTGAGTTTTATTCCTATATGTATTGGATGGTGGTTTGTTAATTCAGGCTTCTAAAGTTCCCCAAGGGTATTTCTGCCAGGTGGTTAATGGGGTTCTGCTGCTTTTACTATATGTTCAAATGTTGATTTAATTACTTATTAAATCGATTTATATATCACTCGTCTTACTTTCTGTTTGTGACCTGAAACATTCATGAGTCAGATTGTTTTAAGGGTTTCTCTTATCTCTATTCACCGCCACAGAAATCACTTTAACAGAAACCTCAGAAATAGAAATCCACAATCTATTTTTTGTGTTTCTCCAGTATTTTAAGTCATCGGAAGAAGTTGATCCAGAAAGGTTCTCCGTAATTTCCCCCAGATAAATCAACCTACCTAATAAGATTCTCCTCCCTTTTTCCAAATATTAGTAGATGCATTTAACGTCTTTTTATTTTGGAGAAGGATCCTCTGTAGTTAAATTAGTCACCCAGTAATTACTGGAAATATCTTTTGTTTTCCATTTCAGATATGTAAAGTGAAAACCTTTCCTGCTCCATCTGAAGATGAAAGCATCTTGCAAGTGTGGAGGGCTGAATGTCCTTGGGAAACCTGACCAGATCCTCATCATGAAATTCAGATCTTGTGAATAGGAAGATTCTCTGGAGATCCATTGACCCATTTTGCAGCTGGATTAGAGAAAAAAAGAGAAGATGGAGGGACAACACCAAGCAGATGCAGGAACTGGAAAACACCCTCTTGCTTGGAGCTGTGGGAAGAATGGGTCAAGTCTTAGGCAGAAGATCCAGGAAGTGGGAACTAACGCTTTAGAAGTCCATTGCTGTCACTTCAGAAAAGTACAGTTCCAGAAGGTGACTGGGCCCCGAGATGTTTGCAGTCACCTTCACCGCCTTTGCCTTCAGTGGCTGCAGCCAGAGAGACACACGAAGGCTCAGATGTTGGACCTGGTTCTCCTGGAGCAGTTCCTGGCTGTCCTTCCCCCAGAGATGGAGAAATGGGTACGGGAGTGTGGCACAGAGACGAGTTCCCAGGCGGTGGCCCTGGCCGAAGGGTTCCTGCTGAGCCAGGAGGAGGAAAAGATGCAAGAAGAGTTGCAGGTGTGAGGAAATAGCCATGGCAGCTCTAAAGAGGAGTTTAGAGTTGTTCCATTCTTCTTTTAGAGAATGTATGTGGGGGAATTCTTCCATTCTCACTTTCCAGCTTCAGTGACGAACATTGGGGTCTCCTGAGTTGGGGGTGCAGTATGGGAATTCATTCTTTTCCCTCTGCTCTTCCTTGTTTCTCCTGGGAAATGTCCAGATATCCTTGGAAGCAGTCACTGAATATGTCAAGGGATGGAAAGAATCGTCCAAACTCTCTCAAGAACTGCTGCTCGGGGAGATCTTCCAGAAAAATGAACATCAGGATGCCATGTCAGGTAATGGAAGCTCCTTCTATATCAGACATGTCAAACACAAGGCCCGGGGGCCGGATGCGGCCCGCGACGTGGTTTCATGCGGCCCGCAAAGCCATCCTGGAAACAGTGAGGGAATGGCCCCCGCTGCCTTGGCCCCCGCCCGGGAGCCAATGTACAATTTTGTGGTGGCCATCTATGCTGAAACGCATTCAGTCTTAGCTCCACAAGGCCGTCTGGAAACAGCAAGGGACTGGCCCCTGCTGCACTGGTCCCGCCCCCTGGGCGCACGCTGGGGAGGTGTCACCCTTTGTGAGGAATGAAGAAATGCACCATCGCCTGGAAGTGGCCAGAAATGGCCCTCGCCTACTTCACATATCCGGTTTCAGCAGGCTCTTCCAGTGGACCATGCCTTGGAGCTTGCCCTGGTCCCACCCCCTTCTGCCAGAGACCCTCAGATCTGTCCCACTCCTGCCCAGGCCTCCACAGGCACCCTTGACGCGAACAATGTAGAGCTGGCCATGCCCACCCAGTAGGCCACACTCACTCCAGCCACACCCACCCAGTAGGCCGTGCCCACCCTGGCCACACTTACCCGGGCCCCCCGAGGACAACCGCAATGCTGATGCGGCCCTCAATGAAATTGAGTTTGACACCCCTGGTCTATATGATATAAGGATTGGATATCCAGCTAACTCTGATTCTTTTGCCCCTCTTGGGTGGAATCTCTGTCTTTTTTTTTTTTTTTTTATCAAATCTGCTTTCATACTTTTTTTTTTTTTTGTCTCTCACAGAGAACCAAGACCAGTCCTTGGTATTTTTAGAATCACCTCCTCTTCATGATGTAGCTGAAAGAACGGCTGAACCTCTGCCTCAGGTCGCAGAAACTTTGGAAAAGTTGGATGGGTTTCATTTTGTTCTGGAGTTCAAGGTAATATATATCGTAAGCCACATCGAGTCACTGAGAGCGATTTGGGAAGCCATATACATAAATAAGATCTATTTAAAATTTATTAAATTTATATGCCTCCTGTCTCACTATCCAAAATGACTCTGTGTGGCTTAAAATGGCGTAAAAGCATAAATATGAAAGTAGTAAAATTAACAATTAAATGAAGGTTAAAAACCAAAAGCAAGTATTGTTCATGTTCAGGGTGGACTTTTGTCTCCTACTCAAGTCAACCCCCTCCAGCATAGCGCACCCTATCAGGTCCCAAGCCAACTGGCAAAGCCGGATTTTACGGCCCTTCCAGAAGGCGGATGTCATCTCCAGGGGCAAGATGTTTTTTGTTTTTATCTATTAAATTTAGATGCCGCCAATCTCACTGACATGCAACTCTGGGCAGCATACAATCTGCTAAATTAATGTAATAAAAGATTAAAACCGTAAAACAATCGATACAGCATTAAAATTAACAGAGAAATAGCTAAGACAGGGAGTTAATTGTTCTCAAGTAAATTTCTCCTAAGTCCTAGGTTAATAATAATATTATAATAATAAAGTTGGGACCTTGGAGGTCAATTAGTCCAACCCCCTGCTCAGGCAGGAAACCCTATACCATTTCAGACAAATGGCTGTCCAGTCTCTTCTTAAAAACTTCCAGCGTTGGAGCATTCACCACTTCTGGAGGCAAGTTGTTCCACTGGTTAATTGTTCTAACTGTCAGGAAGTTTCTCCTTAGTTCCAGGTTGCTTCTCTCTTTGGTCAGTTTCCATCCATTGCTTCTTGTCCTGCCTTCAGGTGCTTTGGAGAATAGCTTGACTCCCTCTTCTTTGTGGCAGCCCCTGAGATATTGGAACACTGCTATCATGTCATCCCTCGTCTTTCTCTTCATTCTCTTAACTAGTTTCCATCCATTGCTTCATGTTCTGCCTTCTGGTGCTTTGGAGAATAGGTTGACCTCTGTGACAGCCCCTCAAATATTGGAAGTCTGCTATGGTGCCACCACTACTCTTCGTGAGATTAGACATAGCCAGTTCCTGCAACCGTTCATCGTATTTAAGTGATTGTCCACTTAAATCATTCTCACAGTTACTGTTATTGAGCCAAGTTTCACTTAATCTGTACCTGTAAAATTGGTTTTTCTTGTCTTACTTTTCTTTACATTGAGAAATTTATTTGTATTTAACATGTAGAAAGTCCGCAAATGGCTTCCAGTATCTTATAAAGCTGTCTAGTCCATTTTCTCCAATCAAAGCACTTAGTTTTGCCATCTCTGCTAATAATGAATTAGTAGAGATGGTGTTCCGGGATCTCTGGAAGATAATAATAATAATAATAATAATAATAACAACAACAACAACAACAACAATAATAAAAAACCTTGGAGGTCATCTAGTCCACCCCCTGCTTAGGCAGGACACCCTGTACCATTTCAGACAAATGGCTGTCCAGACTCTTCTTAAAAACTTCCAGTGTTGGAGCATTCACAGCTTCTGGAGGCAGGTTGTTCCACTGGTTAATTGTTCTAACTGTCAGGAAGTTTCTCCTTAGTTCTAGGTTGCTTTTCTCCTTGATTAGTTTCCATCCGTTGCTTCTTGTCCTGCCTTAAATAGCTTGACTCCCTCTTTTTTGTGGCAATCCCTGAGATATTGGAACACTGCTATCATGTCACCCCTCGACCTCTCTTCATTAAACTAGACCAGGGGTCTGCATGCGCGCACGCAAGGACTGGGGAGCTTGATTGAAGAGTTTATTAAAAAGAAATAGAGGCTGCTGTGCATGAGTTCTCTCTCTCTCTCTCTTTCCCCTCTCTCTCTCTTTCCTCTCCCTCTCTCTCTCTTTCCTCTCCCTCTCTCTCTCTTTCCCTCTCTCTCTCTCTCATTCCTCTTCCCCCTTTCTCTTTCCTCTCCCTCTCTCTCTCCCTCTCTTTCTCTTTCCTCGCCCTCTCTTTCTCTCTTTCCTCTCCCTCTCTATTTCTCTCTTTCCTCTCTCTTTCCTCTCCCTCTCTTACTCTCTCTCCCTTCCCCCCCTCTCTCTTTCTTTCTCTCTCTTTCCTCTCTCTTTCCCTCTCTCTCTCTCTTTTCTCTCCCTCTCTCCCTCTCTCTTTCTCTTTCCTCTCCCTCTCTCTTTCCTCTCCCCGCTCTCTCTCTTTCCCTCTCTCTCTCTCTCATTCCTCTTCCCCCTTTCTCTTTCCTCTCCCTCTCTCTCTCCCTCTCTTTCTCTTTCCTCGCCCTCTCTTTCTCTCTTTCCTCTCCCTCTCTATTTCTCTCTTTCCTCTCTCTTTCCTCTCCCTCTCTTACTCTCTCTCCCTTCCCCCCCTCTCTCTTTCTTTCTCTCTCTTTCCTCTCTCTCTTTCCCTCTCTCTCTCTCTTTCCTCTCCCTCTCTCCCTCTCTCTTTCTCTTTCCTCTCCCTCTCTCTTTCCTCTCTCTCTCTCTTTCCTCTCCCTTCTCTCTCCCTCTCTCTCCTCTCTCTTTCCTCCCCGCTCTCTCTCTCTCCTCTCTCTCTCTCTCTCTCTCTCTCCCTTTCTCTCTCTCTCTCTCTCCCCCTTCTCTCCCTCTCTCCAATCTTCTGCTCACCTGGCAAGCTGGCTTCAGGCTCTTCTCCAACAAGCTGACACACATTCTTATTGGGCTGGCTTTCTCCTGCCCTTCCTGCTTCCTGCAGAGACGCAGCAGGGAGGATCCCCGCCCAGTAAGCTTGTCAGCTCGTCGGAACAGCGTGAGGTCACTCTCTTTTTTACACACACACACAGAGAGAGAGAGAGAGAGAGAGAGAGAGAGAGAAGGGAAGCAAATGGCAGAGGAGGCTGGGAGCCGCAGGAGAAGGCTCAAAGAGCCACATGCGGCTATGGAGCCGCAGGTTGCCGACCCGTGAACTAGACATACCCAATTCCAGCAACCGTTCCTTATATGTTTTAGCCTCTAGTCCCCTAATCATCTTTGTTGCTCTTCTCTGTACTTTTTCTAGAGTCTCAACATCTTTTTTACATTGTGGTGACCAAAACTGGATGCAGTATTCCAAGTGTGGCCTTACCAAGGCATTCACGTGATCTTGATTCTATCTCTCTGTTAATGCAGCCTAGCACTGTGTTGGCTTTTTTGGCAGCTGCAGCACACTGCTGGCTCATATTTAAGTGATTGTCCACTAGGACTCCAAGATCCCTCTCACAGTTACTACTATTGAGCAAGGAACCACCTATAGTCCTATACTATACCTGTACATTTGATTTTTCTTGCCTAAATGTAGAACTTTACTTTTTTCACCATTGAATTTCATTTTGTTAGATAGCGCCCAATGTTCAAGTCTGTCAAGATCCTTCTGTATCTTAAGCCTATCTTCTGGAGCGTTGGCTATTTCTGCCAGCTTGGTGTCATCTGCAAATTTGATGAGTTCCCCATCTATCCCCTCATCCAAATCATTGATGATGTTGAAGAGCACTGGGCCCAGAACAGAGCCCTGGGGCACCCCACTACACACTTCCCTCCATGTAGATGCAGTTCCATTGAGGACCACTCGCTGAGTACGGCCGGACAGCCAGCTACGAAGCCCATCTGGGGGTGATGCTGTCTAACCCACATTTTTCTATCTTATCAAATAGTAGGTTGTGATCTACTTTATCAAATGCCTTACTGAAGTCCAAGTAAATTATATCCACAGCATTCCTCTGGTCCACTAATTTTGTCACTTGGTCAAAGAAGGCAATAAGATTTGTCTAGCATGATCTGTTTTTGACAAACACATGTTGGCTTTTGGTAATGACTTTGTTTGCCTCTAAGTGTTCGCTGATTCGTTGCTTGATTATCTTTTCCAAGATCTTCTCAGATATTGAGGTCAGGCTGATAGGTCTGTAGTTTTCTGGATCCATTTTTTTTCCTTTTTTGAAGATGGGAACTACATCAGCTCTTTTCCAGTCCTCTGGAATATGGTTCAGTGGTTCTGAGATCATGTCTGCCAAGTCCTTCATAACCTTAGGGTATAATCCATCTGGTCCGGATAATTTGAACTCATCTAGAGTGAATAGGTATTCTCTTACCATTTTATATTTTTTTTGCTTATTTTGATTTGTATTCCTAGTCTGCATTTTACAGTATTTTTTTGATAAGTTGATAGGTTTTTCCTTTTGCATAAAGACAGGTGTAAAAAATAAGTTAAGCAGTTCTGCTTTCTCCCTGCTGCTAGTCACTTTCTTGCCATTTTCTCCCATTAATGTCCAATTGTTTCCTTGAGTTTGTTTTTTACATGTTGAAAGAAGCTATTTTTGTTATTTTTTACTTTTGTCGCAAGCCTTAGTTCATTTTGAGCCTTAGCTTTCCTGACTTCATCTTTGCAGGTTCAGACTATTTGCTGATATTCTGCCTTAATTATGTACCCCTCTTTCCACTTTTTATACTTGTCCTTTTTGTCTTTCAGTTTATCAGAGTTCTATGGGTAGCCATGCTGCTTTCTTTTGACATCTCTTATTTTTCTTCTTCATTAGAATTGTACTAGACTGGGCTTTTATAATCTCACTTCCCAAACTTCTTGTTTTGTTTCCCCTTAAAGATTCTCGTCCATGGAATCCTTCTCCGGCTCTCTCTAAGTTTATTGAAATCAGCTATCTTGAAGTCCAAGAGTCGTATTTTGAGTTTGTTCTATTGCTTGTGCTTACATAATGCTGAATTCCAATATTAGAGGAATCCCAAGGTTCTTGTGACTTTAATGCGTTCTATCTAGATGGGTCCACTGCTGTCCAAAAGCTGCCTTGGGTCATTCCTAGGTGCTCCCATTTAAATCCAGGGAGCAGCACTGCCAGAGAATCAGCTTTGGCAGCAAAATCAGATTGTTGGAAAAAGAGAAAAAGTCTCTTACTATTCAGCAGCCATCTTGTGGAGGAGTCCCTCCTGAAACTCCGATTTCATTGAGCAGACTGTTGTCTCAGCTAAGGGTCTTCCTGTCTTCCAGGATCAATCCCATATACCATTACAAGCACTCCCAACACTTTTATTGTGGTACAGAGTGCGAGCATGAATGGTCCCTAAGTGGATAAAGCAGATGGTTGGCAAAAATGTCAGATGGGTTTCTCTAGTATTTCCTTCTGCCCACATAAAAAGAATTGGAGCTACTGATAAGACTATCTTAATTGGCTTCACTGGAAGCCATTAAAAGTCTTGCAGTAAACCTGATAAAATATCCTTCACATTGTGCCATCTGCCAAAAGTTGTGAGATCTTATTTTGAATTCTGCAGCAGTTGCTCATTTCATTCATTGCAAATCTCCCCTGACATTGATAGAAGAGAAGTCTCAAATTTTTCTTGGGGTTGTTTGTTAATGGGGAAGTTTGTTTCCTTGTTTAGGATCTTGTGTCTTTCGAGGAAGTGGCTGTGCATTTCTCTGAGGAGGAGTGGTCTCAGCTGGATGCTGACCAAAAAGCTCTCCATGGGGAGGTCATGCTGGAGAATTCCAGGAATCTGGCTTCTCTGGGTAAGAACTCTGTAATCAGAAACTAAGAGAAGACATTTAGGGCTTAGATCAGTGATGGCGAACCTTTTAGAGACTGAGTGCCCAAACCGCAACCAAAAACCCACTTATTTATCGCCGGGTGCCAGGTGGGCGTGGCCCACTGGGTGGGCGTGGCTGTGGTGGTCATGGCAACTAGGTGGGTGTGGCCAAGGTGGGCGTGATCACCTCGATGTTGCTCGTGGGGACACCTGTGGGGGCCGGGAAGGGTTGGGCGAGATCCAGGGGGTCTCTGGCAGGTGGGGCGGTAGGCAGGAGGTTCGTCCTGCAGGATGAGGCGAGGCAAGGCGAGATAGGGCGGGGGTGCCATTGTCACAGGGCAAGGCGAGGCAGGGGCCAGGGCGGCGGCTGCCTGACACCATCGGCCCCCGCACACAGAGGCCAGCGAGCGCATGGGTACTGGGATGCATCCGACCACGTGGGACCTCGGCGAGTTAGCAGGTGGCTGGTTGAAGAGGGATGGTTGCCATCTCTGGGGCATGGCAGGTGTGCCCACACAGAGGGCTCAGAGTGCCGCCTCTGGCACCCGTGCCATAGGTTCGCCATCACTGGCTTAGATGTAACCATCTACTCTGGAAAAAAACCCTGTTTTATTGAAGAAGGAAATTAATGGCTATCTCCTTAGATGTGTATGAGTATTTCTCATCTAATATTTGAGGGAGGGTTTCTCTTAGTTAATTTTTTTAGTTTCTCTTGAATCTCATCGAGGAGAGTTTGACCTCTTGGCTGTAGATGTATGTGACCACACCACACTGTCCTCTGCTTGTTTGGGACCAGATATCTTCCTGTTTGCCATATGAATTTTGGCATTTTCTCAGATCAATAATGTGATGTCCCTCTTTTCTTTCTTGGACTTTTCTATGATTATGAACCTCTGGATTCTGGATGAAATATTTCAGTTTTTCTCAACTGTAAATGAGATTTATTGATTCAATTTCTCTGATCATGCTTTCAAGACAGTCTTGACTTCTGTTGATTGCCTGGTCAAGTCAAAGCAATTTTTGTCTTGTTCCATGGGTTAAGAAACTTTGGAGAGTCTCTTAGTCACGTTTGCCAATTAGTATAAGTTATCCTGTTCCCAGCATTTCCCCCCCCTCACAGAACAGAGAGATTGCTTAAACAAGCAATCTCATACTGAGCTGCTTTTCTCAGCACCATACAGTGTCCCTACAAATTTCTAAATACAAGTTGATAATCTGTAATCTTAATTTGCTGGCTTGCAGTGCTGCCTGTAATTTCATGCCCTCGGCTTTTGTTTGCTTTCTAAGAGGCTCAGAGCTAGGCAGACTGTGGGTGCCAACATATTCATTTTGATTTGCCTTCCCATTGTGTTCCTGCTTACTCTCTTGCATCCCTTTGTCTCCATTTAACGTAAATACAGTACAAACTTTTATTTCCTTTTTGTTAATTATCTCAGAACTAGATTAGAATTCCAAAGGGAAGGGGAGTAGAAAAACGAAAGCTGAAATTAAACTGTAAGCACAGTCACAGTCATGTGATTTTCCACTTAGTGACCAATTTGCCAGTCCTGATTGTGCTTGCTTGATGAGTGCCCAAGTCTGATAGTTATTGGGGATTTAATTTGGCCAAGGGTGGTAGAGCATACGATGCAGCACAGGAGTTCATGGCAACATGGAAACGATCCATGTCATCAAAGGCCTTGTACACATTGGTTGTCAAAGATTAGATCTGTGTTTTCTCTGAGGGCAATGGTAATCTGATTTGATGTGGATATATGAACTTTGTAGTAGCCCACTTGGGAATTCATCTTTAGCAGAAGCTTAGATCAGATTCTTTCGTATTAGCCAGCAAAACAGCCAAATTATATTGATGATTCTTTGGCAAAATTTCAGAAGAAAACTTTGGTCTCTAATCATATTTCTAATCTTGCTACAATTTCTCATGGCTTTTTTTTTTTTTTTAAGAAAAGAATGTCCAGGAGGATAAGAATTACAAAGAACAATGCCAAGCAATCAATCCAAAAGAGAAAAAAGGGAAATTTGCCAATCTGTTGGAACCAAAAAGTGATGAGAGAAACCGATCACAAAGTGGAATTAAAAAAAGCTTTTCTTGGATCAGTCGACTTACTTACCACAGAAAGATCCATACAGAAGAACGACCCTATAAATGCCTGGAGTGTGGAAAAAGCTTTTCTAAATCCAGTCACCTCATTTCCCATAAAATGACCCATTCAAAAGAGAAACCATATACCTGTATCGAGTGTGGAAAGGCCTTCCGTGATAATTGCGCTCTCAGAAGTCACCAGAGAAATCACAAGGGAGAAAGGCCCTATAAATGCACGGAATGTGGAAAGACTTTTACTCAAAGTGGTAATCTTGCTTCCCATAAAAGAATCCATACAGGGGAGAAGCCATATAAATGTGTACAATGTGGAAAGGGCTTTAGAAGGAATGCTGATCTTACCTCCCATAAAAGGATCCACACAGGGGAGAAACCATATAAATGCGTGGAGTGTGGCAAGAGTTTTACTCAGGGCAGCCATCTTACTTCTCATAAGTTCATCCACACAGGGGAGAAACCATACAAATGCATGGAGTGTGGAAAGACTTTTACTCAAAGCAGTAATCTTACTTCCCATAAAAGAATCCACAAAGCAGGGAAGCCATATAAATGCAGAGAATGTGGAATGGGCTTCTGTGAAAATGCATCCCTTATGGAACATGAAAGGATCCACATAGGGGAGAAACCATATAAGTGCATGGACTATGGAAAGGGCTTTTCTATATCCCATCACCTCATTTCCCATGAAATGACCCATTCAGAAGAGAAACCGCATGCCTGTTTGGAGTGTGGAAAGATTTTCCCTGATAATTATTCTCTTAGAAGCCATCAAAGGAATCACGGGGGAGAAAGACCCTATAAATGCATGGCCTGCGGAAAGACCTTTGCTCGGAGCAGTCATCTTTCTTCCCATAAAAGAATCCACACAGGGGAGAAGCCATATCAATGTGTGGAATGTGGGAAGAATTTTAGTACCAACAGTTATCTTACTGCTCATAAAAGGATCCATACAGGGGAGAAGCCGTATCAATGTATGGACTGTGGAAAGAGCTTTAGAAGGAGTAGCCTTCTTACTTGCCATAAAAAGATCCACACAGGAGAGAAGCCATATCAATGCAAGGCGTGTGGCAAGAGCTTCAACAGGAATAGTAATCTGAAATCTCATGAAAGAGTCCACTTGGGTAATACTCTTTGTAAATACTAGACCTATACAAATATGTGAGAATATTTTCTTTTCAGTCCAAAGCAGACAAGGTGACTCCACAATCCTAATTGTGATTTTTGCTAAGTAGGAGGGGGGGGAAATTTCCAGGGCAAAAAATGAGGATGAATAAAAAATAAAGCGCATTGATTGCCCTCTTAATCGTGTCTAGCCCAGAACTGAAGAATTCCTAGGATTTCCCTCTGACGAATATTTCCACTCGAGCAGAATTGCAGGTGGATATTCAATCTTCAGTCCCTTATGATTTCACCATTTTAATAATAATAATAATAATAATAAAATTGGAAGGGACCTTGGAGGTCATCTAGTCCAACCCCCTGCTCAGGCAGGAAACCCTATACCATTTCAGACAAATGGCTGTCCAATCTCTTCTTAAAGACTTCCAGTGTTGGAGCATTCACAGTTTCTGGAGGCAGGTTGTTCCACTGATTAATTGTTCTAACTGTCAGGAAGTTTCTCCTTAGTTCTAGGTCGCTTCTCTCTTTGGTTAGTTTCCATCCAATGCTTCTTGTCTTGCCTTCAGGTGCTTTGGAGAATAGCTTGACTGCCTCTTCTCTCCCTCCCTGAGATATTTTGCAGCACACTGTCACAGAGGAGGTAAACCTATTCTCTAAAGTATCTAGATTTATTTCTCTATATATTTATTTTTATATTTGTTCATATATTTATATTTTTATTGCATTGTAGGCCAGCCAAAGTTATTTTGGATAGCAAGATTCGCAGTATATAAATATAATGAATAAAGATTGCATAAATACCCAGGCACAAAGGTCATTTCTACACCTCCCTGCAGCTTTCCAGATAACCTGCTAAAGCATATAATGTTGCCAGGTTCTGTGCAGCAGCACTTAAAACTGGTCAGATGACCTGTGCTATAAACTGGTTTAAATGAGCACCTAGTAATTCATCATTCTTGAGTACTATTTTGTGAGAGATGAAGTTTGCCAGGCTCCCCTACATCTATTGTAAGGCTCCTAAACCTTCTTTAGATTCTTTTTACATTCTTAGAATTTTTTTTAATCTTTTATTACTTGGGTGTAACTTTTTATGCTTTTTAATTTTTTGTGCTTGTTGATTTTTGAACATAACAAACATTTGATGTTGATATTTCAAGTGTTAACGCTGCTAATATAGGATATTATTGCTTTGACAAGATATGCAGAACTGTGGTATTTTTAGAGTTAATTTCAGATGATGGGAGGGGAGGAGAAAGATAGGAAAGCACGGGACAAGGAACGAATCTTTGCCCTTCAGGCTAATTGGAAGATGTGATTGATGACTGCAAAATAGGGGAGGAGAATAGCCGGAAAAGCTATGTGCAAGTAAGAGAAACTCAGATCTTGGCATCCATCCATCCTGTGCCGATACTGATGTCATAGTTCCGACTAATGGAACACTTCAAAGAACTTCCAGGCATTGTTTATTCTGAAAAGTCTTTAATTATGAACACAGTGTCGGCACAGGATGGATGGATGCCAAGATCTGAGTTTCTCTTACTAGCACATAGCTTTTCCGGCTATTCTCCTCCCCAATTTTGCAGTCATCAATAACATCTTCCAATTAGCCTGAAGGGCAAAGATTAACTTCCTTTCCTTGTCCCACGCTCCCACCATCATCTGAAATTGACTCTAAAAATACCAGACAGTTCTGCATATCTTGTCAAAGCAATAATATCCTATACTAGCAGCGTTGACATCAAGAATATAACTGTTGAAAGAAAAGTGAATTGTTGAGTTATACCATTAGTTTTGGTGAAAGTTTTACCATCGCTGTCTTTGATTCATTGATTTTTTACTTAGCTTTAAACTTGATTGCCAGGAATCTGGAATTTTTATATTCATAGTATTTTTGTTGGATAATTTGAGAAGAAAGGTGATCCGTTTCCAATTTCTCCTTTTATTCAGTATGTTTATAAATACTCTTTAATCCAATTCTATTATAATTCCCTAATAAACCATTGATTTCTAAATTTATACCACTTGCCTTTGTCACCAGTCATGAACTTAAAAATAAAGAACCTTTGATTTAATCTTAGCAGCCAAATTAATATTTGATAAACAATGTAACATCTGAATTGTGGGTTAATAAAGCCTCTTCAATTGATGCCTTACAGAAGATTACAAAGTTAAAATAAATATCAGAGGAAGGAACCACAATTTTTATCAAACGTGGATTGATTTGATGGTTTGTCTCAATAGATTATAATCTGTATACTTTATATATATGGAAGATTTTCAAATCTATAGTATCTCTATTCTTTATTATTAGTATTTTTAATACATTTTTTTATTTTTTTCTCTATACTTATTTTGGATTTATGTAAATATACTTAACTGATTTTCTTTGGTGAAACTAATATTTTTTTAAAAAAAAAATCCCCTATTTTCCTTCCTTTATTTTATAATTCCAATTTTTCTCCAGTCACAGATGAGGCACCATTTTCCCCATCTTCATTTCTCCATCAAGGAGCCTCGTTGTGAGGTAAAATTTTTGGAACATCCACCACTTTGAGCTTTTTCTGCATTTTGGGGTTTGTTTTCTTTCGACATTCCTTTTTCTTCAGCATTATTTCCTTTGTCACAAGCTACCACTCGGTCTTTCCAATTATTCTTGAGGCAACCAGAGCCATGGATGTGAGAAGGGCAGTTGTTGTATATTGAACTAAAGATATATAAAAACCGACAGAAATCTCCCATTTTCCTTATAGGAAAAATTTTCTTCTCTCAGGAGACGCTGCCATCTTTCTCTGTCAGACAACCAATCAGAAGTCCCTTCCCTCCTCCTCTCATGCTCATCATCCCTGTCCTTCTTCCCCTCAGATGAGCTCCTCTTTCCCGCCCTTTCGGGGGAATCCTGTCACATTCCGAATAGACTCCTCCAGGGTCACCAGGTGCTTCCCCATTGGTCCACAGGAGGGCAAACGTCACAGCTGGCTTTTCAGAGGAGGCGTGGCGTCACAAATGCCTGCCGCACTCGCTCTCCTTAACCCCTGGAGCTCCGCGGGAGGAGAAGGGGCTGCGGGAGCGTCTTGCGGGGCGGGGAGAGATTCACACGTATCTTAGGTGGGGAGGATCTCTTCCCGTGCAAAGGGAGGCGGAGGAGGGGGAGACCCGGGCCCGGCCCTCCTCTGGGTCCAATCCCGGGTCCCATGTTCCCCAGCCGCCCTCCTTCAAAGCATTCAAATGACTGCAAAGAATCCATTCCCCATCAGTAAGTTAGAACTGAAAAAGTTTTTGGGAGGAGAAGCAAAAACTTTTCAAAGAAAAAACAAAGTTCAGTTGCCTTTTGGAAAAAGCACCTTCAGGAAAGAAGGAAGGACAGAATTGGAGGGAAGGAAGGAAAGGAAGGAAGGAAGGAAGGAAGAAAGAAAGAAAAAGAAAAAAAAAGAATCACCAGTAACAATCACCCTACATCTAATTTCTATTTTTGGTATTTTTCCAGAGAATTAATGTGTGCATCTCTCTTTGTATGTTGGCTTCCTTTACAGCAAAGACATCAGCATATCAGTTGAAGAAAAAGGACTTTTTAAAAGGAAAAATTGTTAAGAAAATGCCCTAAAATACAATTGGTCCCACCTATACCCGATCCCAGTGGTGGGATTCAAATATGTGAACAACTGGTTCTTTGTGTGGATGCCACTTCCGGAAGTCCATTCTGGACCTGGGCAACAAAAAATTAGCTACTGGTTCTGCCAAACTGGTGCGAACTGGCTGAATCCCACCACTGCCCGATCCCCATCTGTAGACCCTGGCTGGCCTTGGCCTCAGGTTCAGCAATGGTTGGCTGAAACTCCACCTCCAAGGTCTTTAAGCATCAAGCATTCAAAATGTCACTTTTGCTCTGGCTTCCACCCTGTCCCATGGCCAGCCACCTTTTCAGGCCAGAAGGAAGCAGAAATGAATCCATGGAACATTTATTGTATTTGTCCTGCTGTGGCTGGAAGGCAGCAGGCGACGACCTTGGGAAAAGCATCATGGGAAAGGTCTATCTCCATCCTCCAGAAGAAGAGTCATGGAGAACAGCCCAGAACACAAATGGGACCTCCAGGAGGAGCCCTTCAAGCCAGTTCAGATGAGCTTCTCTATTAAAAAGCAAGAAAATGAAACAGGACATCCTCCTTTCTTCCCCCATAGAAAATGCTCCCTTTCTGAGTTCAGAATCAGAATAGAGCCGGAAGGGACCTTGGAGGTCTTCTAGTCCAACCCCCTGCTCAAGCAGGACACCCTATACCATTTCAGACAAGTGACTGTCCAGTCTTCTTAAAAATCTCCAGCGATGGAGCACCTACAACTTCTGACAGCAAGCCGTTCCACTGGTTGATTGTCCTCACTGTTAGGAAGTGTCTCGTTAGTTCCAGGTTGCTTCTCTCCTTGATTATTTCCATCCATTGTTTCTTGTCCTGTCCTCAGGTGCTTTGGATAATAAATTGACCCTCCTCCTCTTTGTGACAACCTCTCAAATACTTGAATAATGCTATCATGTCCCCCCCCAGTCCTTTTCTCTAGACTGGCCATATCCAAATCCTGCAAACGTTCTTCATATATTTTAGCCTCCAGACCTTGAATCATCTTAGTTGCTCTTCTTTGCATTTTTTCCAAAGCCTCAACATCTTTTTTGTAATGTGGCGACCAAAACTGAATGCAGTATTCCAGATGTGGTCTTAGGCTTTATTTATAGAAAAGGCTTTATTAAGCGGTACTAATACTTCACGTGATTTTGGTTCTGTGCCTCTGTTTATACAACCAAAGATTGTATTAGCTTTTTTGGCTGGCTCATCTTTAAGTGATCATCCACTAGGAGTCCAAGGTCTCTCACAGTTACTGTTTTTTTTTTTTTTTCTGCTGTCTTGGGCAGTTGCATTGCACATAGATTGCACTGGGTGTGCCCTCGGCCATAAGAAGAGAACACGAGGGACTTCCCCTTTGGGCCACTGGAGGGCGAAGGTTTCAACAGGCTTTCCAGAGGAGGCTGCGAAGGAAGTGACATCCCTGAGCCTTTCCTCTCTAGAGCACAACACTGGCTCTCCTTAACCCTTGGAGCTCCGCAGGCAGAGAGATGCAGACGTGATAGTAGGGTGGCAGCTCTTCCCGTGCAAAGGGAGGCCGTGTAGAGAGAGACACAAGCCCAGCCCTCCTCCGGGTTCAATTCTAGATCCCATGCATGATGGAGGAAACCATCATCTGTTCAAAAGTTCAGCCCTGGAACTTCAGGAGCTTCCAATACCAGGAGACCGAGGGTCCCCGAGGACTTTGCAACCGACTCCACAACTTTTGCAGTCAATGGCTGAGACCAGAAAAGCACACCAAAGCCCAGATGCTGGACCTGGTTGTTCTGGAACAGCTCCTGGCTATCCTGCCCCCAGAGATGGAGAGCTGGGTGCGGGAGTGTGGAGTAGAGACCAGCTCCCAGGCGGTGGCCCTGGCAGAAGGCTTCCTCCTGAGCCAGGTGGAGGAGCAGAAGGAGCAGGTCAAGTTGCAGGTGAGAGACCTTCTCGGGACTCCAGGATGGTTTTAGGGAGCAAAGAATGGGTTTGAATACTTCAGCCCTCCCTACCAGCTTTCTCTGGCATTCATAATATGTGGAGATGTTTCATTAATTTTTGTAGGACATTGTTCCATTGGTTTCTCGCTCCATGTCACTGATGGCTATTGGGGGCTTTGAGTTTGTGTTCCGAGAAGAATCCACTTCATATTGCATGATGTCTGTTAATACTTGTTTTCTCCTTCCTTCTATTTGAAGTCCTTCCCTATGGAGATCAGAGATCCTGAGGGAAAGAGGATTCCATCAAATCCTCCTCAGGAGCCATTTTTCCAGAGAATCCATCAGGAAGATCCAAGTCAAAACATCTCAGGAGGTAATCAGAGGTCCTCCCAATTAGCCAGAGAGATCCCAGCTCTCACCTTTGCTTTCTCTTCTGTTCTGTTTAATACTCCTCCTATTTTGTTAAGTACGTATTTTAAAACTCTGTCTCCCTCACAGGGAAATATAGAATAAAGTTTTCTGGTCTTTATGCTGCAGCTGGAACAGTGGTTGAATCTCCAAATCAAGTAAGAAAGACAAAATGTTTTCATTAGATTTGTATTCTCCCTTTCCTTCAGGAAGTCAAGCTGGTGTACAAAGCACTGTCTCCTTTTATTTCCCCCCCTTTTTTGGGGCTGTATTTTTTTCATGTTTCTGAGCAACATGGAAAAGGGAATAGTTGATTCAAGTTCCTCTCAGCCAGCTTAGCTTCCTCTGAAGACTGTTGTTGGGACACAGTGGTTAATCATTCTGTTTAAGAATTTTTTTCTTTAAAGACCACTAGTTAACTTGTTCTGCTAGGTAGACTCTTCCAACTGAAATGTATAGGGTTTCCTGCCTGAGCAGGGGGTTGGACTAGAAGACCTCCAAAGTCCCTTCCAACTTTATTGTTCTGCTCTGCTCTGCTCTGCTCTGCTCTGCTCTGCTCTGCTCTGCTCTGCTCTGCTCTGCTCTGCTCTGCTCTGCTCTGCTCTGCTCTGCTCTGCTCTGCTCTGCTCTATTCTATTCTATTTTATTCTATTCTATTCTATTCTATTCTATTCTATTCTTTAACTATGAGTTTACAAGAAGTAATTTTTAAAAAAACTTTCAAGAAACAGGAATAATCCTGGCAAGAATCGCTAAAGAGAGACCCTTTCTTTTTGAAATTCTTGGATTTGGAATTGTGCAAGTGTAACGAAAAATACCTGAAAACTCACATTGCCACATTCCCATTTTTAAAAAGCCTTGTTTATAGCCAGTGATTAGAAAATAAGTGAATCCGATTAAAAGATAAATCAGACTATTAAAAGTCCAAAGCGGATAGCCAGAGAGAGCACATATATCAAGGCACTTTTGGCCGGCAAAGTAATTTCTAATCCTCTGATTTGCGTCTGGATTTGGAGATCAAACAATCCAGCTTTGCAAAGGCTGAGAAATTCCCTTCCCAGGAAATTTTCTCCTTTTTCTTTTCTCCGGTTCAGCTAGTGGCTCAGACCAAAAAATCAATAGATGATAGATAGACAATAGACAGATAGATCAATTGATCCAGAAGTGGAATTGCTTTACTGAAAGTTCTGCAGAATCAATCAACTTGATAACAGTGCCTGAAATATTTCTTCAGTTAAGGTTTTCGGTTCTGTTTATTTTCTCACCTAAACCTTGGAATTCTATCAAGCACAGCCATTTAACTTGGTGCATAGCTTTACTTTGGGAATTTGTGAAGAATCGAACAAGCCCTGCAAATCCTCCTTGGCCTTTCTTTTCTGTTTTTCCTTGTTCAGGAGGATCTTGTGTCCTTTGAAGAGGTGGCTGTGTATTTCTCCGAGGAAGAATGGTCTCAACTGGATCCTGACCAAAAAGCGCTACATTGGGAAGTCATGCTGGAAAACCATAGGAATATGGCCTTTCTGGGTAAGGGGTTTGCTACTCCACAATCAGTGTGTTCAGGAAGACATTCTGTAATTAGATGCCATCAGCTATTTCTTGTTAAAAAAATCTCCAGCCAAATAGCATCTGGGGAGAAGGAAAAGATCTGGCCTTCTCCTGCTCCAAGGAATGAAGGAGATCAATGGCTCTTTGTTTTGATGCTTGCTGTGCTATTTCTCATCTGTATTTTTCCATTTCTATTTCAAACTATCAGTGATAAACTAATCTTGGCTTGAGAGGATGGTCAACTCCCATCACACCAATTTCAGCTTTTTGAGCCCTTATCTGTTCTAGGAAGCTTCCTTATCTCGCCTAGGAAGCATTGTCATTTCTTCAAGTTCTTGGGTTAATGACTTCTCTTCCTTTTCATTTCTATCCCGAGCTTTGGGTTTAGGGGCTAAAGTCAGTGATGGCGAATCTATGACACACGTGTCAAAGATGACATTCCACAAAATTTGGGGGACCCACAGCCCATCCAGGGCGGGAAATCACCATTCCCCAAGCATCGCATACATTGTGGAATGATGTAAGGCAGCCTTTTTGAGTGAAAGTGGTAGTCCTAGGGCCGGCCTTGAAGCCCAGCCTCGGTGCTGCTACTGAGTACCACTGTTCAGGGTGGCCTAGACGGGGGAGAGATAGAGAATTGTTTCTCTGGATGGAGGGTGGGAGGGGATACATGTTACATCAGCAGAGTTCAGCATGGTTTGAATTTTGACATGCCAAATCCAAATATTCCATCCTCACTGGGCTAAATGATGCTGTTTTTCCATTGGAAACATGAGTTGATGGGTAATAGACGGACTCTTGGTTGTTGTTTTTTCTCTGCAACTATGTGATTTTAGCAAGAGAAAATGAATAGTAAAGGGAAGACAGTTTGGATAGGGCAGGGGTAGGCAACCTTGGCTCTTTTATGACTCGTGGACTTCAACTCCCAGAATTCCTGAGCCAGCATGGCTGGCTCAGGAATTCTGGGAGTTGAAGTCCACGAGTCATAAAAGAGCCAAGGTTGCCTACCCCTGGGATAGGGGAAAAAATTACTTGTTTCAAAATTGTTTCAATTCTCATAGGTCTCTGCTACAATTAACCTGCTCCAATATATCTTAGGCTATCTCATAATATGTTTCCCATGATTATGCCAACTCAAAGCTGACTTTGGGTGAGGTTTACATAGATAGACAGACAGACAGACAGATAGCTAGGGCTAGATATAGATGATAAAGATATAGATAGATGGATGGATGGATGGATGGATGGATGGATGGATGGATGGATGGATGGATGGATGGATGGATGGATAGAGATGATAGAGATGATAGAGATAGATAGATAGATAGATAGATAAGATAGATAGATAGATAGATAGATAGATAGATAGATAGATAGATAGATAGATAGATAGATAGATAGATAGATAGATAGATATAGAGATAGATAGATAGATAGATAGATAGATAGATAGATAGATAGATAGATAGATAGATAGATAGATAGATAGATAGATAGATAGATAGATAGATAGATAGATAGATAGATAGATAGATAGATAGAGGTAAAAAAGATATTTTCTAGATATTTTCAAAGCTTTCATGGCTCATGAATATAGAAGCTATCATATCTGTTCCATGCTATTCCAAGCATGCAAATATACAATATATTGGAATTTGGTAAACATCCAGAAGGAAATTAATATGACTTCCTACAGTTTGATCTTTTTACTAACCCTGCTACCATTTTCATTCTCTTTTCCTTTGAAGATGATAATGGGCAGGAGAGTCAAGAATCCTGTGAACTGTTCCGAGTGATCAATGCTGGAGATGGAATGGAGAAGTTTAGAATTCAAATGGAAGTAGAAAGTCATGAGAAAAACCAGTCAGATAATTGGAACCAGGAAAGCTCTTCTTCCATTGACACTCCAATGCAAGATTTTCTTGCCCAAAAAGTGAAAACAAGGAAAAAATATATTGGGAAAAGTATGAAGCAAATCAAAGCTAAATTACATAGGAATGAACACTATCCAGTCCAAAACAAAGGAGAAGATGCTATAAGACACAACGGAAAAAAATACACTGGGACTTACATGCTTTCTCCTGGAAATAGATCCCTTACATCTCAAAATGGGATCCATGCAGAAGAGAAGCCTTATAAATGTGTGGAATGTGGAAAGAGTTTTAGAAAAAATAGCCAACTTACTTCCCATAAAAGGATTCACACAGAGGAGAAGCCGTACAAATGCAGAGAGTGTGGTAAGAGGTTCAGAGGATGTAGCAATCTTATTTCTCATAGAAAGATCCACGCAGGAGAGAAGCCCTATAAATGCATGGAGTGTGGAAAGAGCTTCACTTATAGTAATTATCTTACTTCCCATTACTGGATCCACACAGGGGAGAAGCCATATAAATGCGTGGAGTGTGGAAAGGGCTTTACTCGTCAAAGTAATCTTGATGTCCATAAGAGGATCCACACAGGGGAGAAGCCACATAAATGTCTGGAATGTGGAAAAAGCTTTACTATTAAAAGTAATCTTACTCGCCATAACAGGATCCACACTGGGGAGAAGCCATACAAATGTATGGAATGTGGAAAGGGTTTCCATGAAAACGGATCACTTATGTTACATAAAAAGACCCATGCAGGAGAAAAGCCTTATAAATGCATGGAGTGTGGAAAGACCTTTACTCAGAGCCGTCATCTTACTTACCATAAAAGGATCCACATAGGAGAGAAACCATATAAATGTGTGGAGTGTGGAAAGGACTTTATTGATAGACATCAACTTATTTCCCATAGCTGGATCCACACAGGGGAGAAGCCATATAATTGTAGAGAGTGTGGAAAGGGTTTTACTTATAAGAACCAACTTACTTACCATTACAGGCTCCACACAGAGGAGAAACCACATCAATGTGTGGAGTGTGGAAAGGGCTTTACTAATAAAAGTAATCTTACTTACCATCACAGAATCCACACAGGGGAGAAGCCATTTAAATGTCTGGAGTGTGGAAAGGGCTTTATTGCTAGAAATCATCTTACTTGCCATATAAGGATCCACACAGGGGAGAAGCCATATACATGTGCTGAATGTGGAAAGGGTTTCTCCGAAAATGGATCACTCATGCTGCATAAAAGGATCCACACAGGAGAAAAGCCTTATAAATGCATGGATTGTGGCAAGACCTTTACTCAGAGCAGTCATCTTACTTCCCATATAAGGATCCACACGCGGGAGAAGCCATATAAATGGGTGGAGTGTGGAAGGAGTTTTTGCGAAAATGGATCGCTTATGTTACAGAAAAGGATCCATGCAGGAGAAAAGCCTTATAAAGGCATGGATTGTGGGAAGGGTTTTAGCCAAAAAGGCAACCTTACCTGCCATCTAAGGATACACACAGGAGAAGGCATATAAATGTGTGGACTCATAAAAGGATTCATACAGAAGAGAAAACATATAAATCTGAGGAGCTTGGAGAGAGCTACAGGAATAATGACCTAATTTTGCAATAAACATATACATTTGGGTGAGAATCCATATAGACTTTCTTGGTTAAATCTATGCATTTTATATTTGTGTGTACAGATCTAGGAAAAGAAAAAAAATTGAGCCTGACCCTCCCAAACGGCAGCCCCAGAGAGGTGACATTACTAATGGCCATTTTCGTCATCTCAGATTCTGGGTTATACAATTTCATGGAAGTATTGCCTTTATTGTGTTTTTGCAAGTGAGTTTCCTTCTCACAAATTGTTTCTTCTTCCCTCTTGATTCTGGTTTCAAACTGGCAGATGTTTAACAGGTGCTGCTTCTCTAGCCTGTAGAAGGAGCTACATCTGCTTTACTCAAGGTCACTTCCCATAAACTTTCCTTTTCTTTATTCTTAATTCTAATTGTTTTCCTTTTCCTTTCTCATTCCTTAATATACTCAATATTTCATCACAGGACCCTACCCTTTTGTCTCCTCCACAAAAGTTGTTAATTTTGCAACAGAGAAGTTGTGGGTCTGAAGCAATATTGTGCAGATAGTCCTCTACTTACAACCTGAATTGTAATTGAAAATCCAGTCCTTTGTGGTTGTCAGTGAAGACAACATGTGAGTGGAGCCGATTTTACAATCTTTTTCACCAGAATTGTAATCAATTAACTGAACCCATTCTTCCAAACAGCAGTTTTTTTGTTGAAAATTAGCTAAAAGCATCACAAATTATATGACCGTGGGAGACTAACTGGTTGTAAATTCGAGTCATTTGCCGAGTAACTGAAATGCGGCCACATGACCATAAGGGTGGTAGTGCTACATGTTACAGGCTGTAAAACACCCTTTCCAAGGCTGTTGTAAATTCAAACAGTCATGAAACGACCAGTCATAAGTTGAGCCCTAAGAGATGGAATGTGATATTGAATGATGTAATTGTTTCATTGATTGAATATGGCTCGGTTTGTGCTTTGAATCCCTCCATCCCTCCCTTTTTTCCTCCCTAGTTGTTCATAGTCTGTATAATTAGAAGGAAAACAACTATATTGCGCTAACATTGTAAATGATCAAATAACAAGCTGGGCTTTGGGAAATCAGCAGAATAACAATGTTGCAAGGGACCTTGGAGGTCTTCTAGTCCCCTGCTTATGCAGTAAATCTATACCGTTTCAGACAAATGGTTGTCTGATCTCTTCTTAAAAACTTCCAGTGATGGAACATCCACAACTTCTGGAGGCAAGGAGTTCCACTGGTTAATTGTTCTCACTGTCAGGAAATTCCTCCTTAGTTCTAGGTTGCTTCCAGGGAAGGAGGAAGCAAGGAGAGCCCCTTCTGAAAAGACGGCCAAGGGACTGGCCGGAGTCCAGGCTGACCGGGAGGCCCAACTTGAACGTTTTGACGCCACCACCATTCTTAGACCAATGAGTGTGGCCTTACCTCCTACTCCCATGACCATCATCCCTGCCTTCCCCATCCCCAAGACGTGTCCCTCTTTCTCGCCCTTGCAAGCTCTGCGGCGTTGCGCTTAGACTCCTCCAGGGGGCGCGCTCTGCCAAGAGAAGGGAACGCCAGGCGCTTCCCTATTGGGCCACTGGAGGGCGAAGGTAACGGCTCGCTTTCCAGAGGAAGCGTGGCGTCACAAATACCTGCCGCTCTAGGACGCTGCACTCGCTCTCCTTAACCCGTTGAGCTCCGCGGGAGGCGAAGAGGCTGCGGGAGCGTCTCGCGGGGGAAGAGATTCATACGTGTCTTAGGTGGGGAGGAGGCCTCTTCCCGTGCAAAGGGAGGCGGAGGAGGGGGAGACCCGGGCCCGGCCCTCCCCCGGGTCGAATCCCGGGTCCCATGTTCCCCAGCCGCCCTCTCCGTGCAGGGGGGAAGCGGAGCTCCAGAGCAGCAGCAGCAGAAGAACCGGGGATCCCAGGAAGGCGACGGGGATCCGGGGTGTCCCTTCCCGCCCCGCGTCCGGGAAAGAAGAGCCCGAGTGGGGGGAGGGGAGGGTCGACCTGGCGGAGGCCCAGCAGGAGAGGAGAAAAGCTGGGCGAGGAGGCAGGATTGTGTGAACCTGCCTGCGTGTCAGAGGAATACACGGATTTCCAAAGGCCACCCAGAAGAAGGGAAAGGGGGCATCTTCAGATCAGGGTCGTTTCCTGGCGTTTGAGAATAGAAATAAAAACTATATTTATTGCCTTTTGCGAGTCATTGATGGAAGTCAGTCCCGTGTTTTGCACCTCAAACACACACAGGCACATAATCAGACAACTCATTTGCTCAAAGCCACTTCAATCCTATATCAGAAAAATATATCTTCCCATGTTGCATGAGGTTTGTTCAATGGTTTAAATTCTCCATTTTCTAATTCTTGGAATTTATTTTCTTTTTCATCTCAGATATACAAAGTGGAAGTCATCCAGCATTTTTTCTTGGGCAAAGAGGACTGAATTCCCTTCTGTGGCCAGTCCGGCAACTGCAGAAACGGTCCTATGAATGAAAAAGCATTTGGAGATCCACAAGGTTCTTTGAACCCATTTGGAGTTGCATTTCAGGACAGAGAAAGAATGGAGACAGAACTTTTAGCAAGTGAATCAACTGGAAAAGGCCCTTCAGCTGTTCAGCCTGGGAGCTGTGGGGAAGTGTGGGCAAGAGCTGGGCCGAAGATCCTGCAGGAGGAAACCATCATCCGTTCAGAAGTTCAGCCCTGCAGTTTCAGGAGCCTCCAATACCAGGCGGCTGAGGGTCCCCGAGCACTTTGCAGCCAACTCCACGACACTTGTAGGCGATGGCTGAGACCGGAAAAGCACACCAAAGCCCAGCTGCTGGACCTGGTTGTTCTGGAGCAGCTCCTGGCTGTCCTGCCCCCAGAGATGGAGAGCTGGGTGCGGGAGTGTGGAGCAGAGACCACCTCCCAGGCAGTGGCCCTGGCTGAAGGCTTCCTCCTGAGCCAGGCAGAGGAGCAGATGGAGCTGGTCAAGTTGGAGGTGAGACACTTTCTTCTTGGGAGTCTAGAAGCGTTTTGAAGGGAATAAAGTGTTTGAATTTTTCACCCCCTCCCTTCCAGACTTCTCTGGCATTTATACTACATGGAGGTGTTTCACTAATTCTTGTAGGACATTGTTCCAGTCATTTCTCTCTCAGCTCCTTGATGGATATTGAGTGCTTTGAAGTTGTGTTCAGGGAACAAGAATCGACTTCATGTTGTGTGATGTCCATAAATTATTATTCTTTTCTCTTTCCTCCTATTTCAAGTCCTTCACTGTGGAGATCAGAGATCCTGAAGAAAGGAGGAATCTATCAAGTCACCCTCAGGATCTGTTGTTCAGGAAATTATTTTGGGAAGACTCAAGCCCGGACACCTTGGAAGGTAACCGAAGGTCCTTCAATTCCCCAGAGAGATCCCACCTATCTTACTTTGTCTGCTCTTCTGTAGAATTATGTCCTTCTATTTTGTTATTAATCATGCATGTCTTCCTCACAGGGAAACATAGAATGAAGTTTTCTGGTCTTTATGGTGAAGCTGAAACAGTGGTTGAACCACCAAATGAAGTAAGTGGGGGACGTAAGCTAGATTTATATTCTTTCTTGCCTTCAGGAAGTCAAGCTGATGTACAGAGCACTCCATTCTTCTATCCCCCCCCCCCGCAAATCTTGTTTGGGCTGTGTTATTTTCATGTTTCTCAGCAACGTGGAAAGGAGAATAGCAGGTTCAAGTTACTCTCAGCAGGTTAGTTTCCTCTGAAGACTTTTGTTGGGACACAAGAGTCATTTCTACCCTCAGATTCTGTTTAGAATTTTTTTTTAAGGACCACTGATTAACTTCCTCTGCTGGATACTCTTCCTACTATTAGTTTACAAGTAATTTTTAAAAAATTCCTTCAAGAAATAGGAATGAAGAAATAAACTTGTCACAATGGCAGTGACTGCTAAACAGATCCATGCTTTTTAGCAATACCACTTAGACTTATATGCCGCTTCAGTTCTTTACAGCCCTTTCTAAGTGGGTTACAGAGTCAGCATATTGCCCCCAACAATCTGGGTCCTCATTTTACCAACCTTGGAAGGATTCAAGGCTGAGTCAACCTTGAGTCGGTGAGACTCGAAGTGCCGAATTACTGGCAGCCAGCAATCAGCAGAAGTAGCTGCTGTACTGCATTCTAATCACTACGCCACCTCGGCTCTAAATGGTTACACTGTGACATTACCATTTTTAAAAAGCCTTGTTTGTAACCAGTGATTAAAAAAATCAGTTCATCAGATTAAAAGATAAAGCAGATGATTAAAAGCCAGATGGAAAAGTCTCTAAGTAAAAATGGTTTTGAAGGAATATATAATCAAGGCACTTCTGGCAAAGTAATTTCTGATCCTCTGATTTGTGCCAGGATTTGGACATCAAGCAATCCAGCTCTTGAAAGGCTGAGGAATGCCCTTCCTGGGGAATTTTCTCTGTGTTGTCTTCTGTCTCTCCTGAATCTTGGATTGATATCAAGCACAGCCGTTTAAGTTAGCAAATAGCTTTGCTTTGGGAATTTGTGAACAATGGAACAAACCACACAAATCCTCCTTGGCCTTTTCTATTTTTCCTTGTTCAGGAGGATCTTGTGTCCTTCGAGGAGGTGGCTGTGTATTTCTCGGAGGAGGAGTGGTCTCAGCTGGATCCTGACCAAAAAGCGCTGCATTGGGAAGTCATGCTGGAAAATCATAGGAATGTGGCCACTCTGGGTAAGAGTTTGCTATTCCTAACTCTAATGTTGAGAGTTAATAGAAGTCCTCCTGAGTTTTTTCTCTGCTGCTATATGATTTTGGTAAGAGAAAATGAATAGTAAAGAGAAGGCAGTTTGGATACAAAAAAAGGGACTTCTTTCAAAATTATTTTATGTCTCTCAGGTCTCTGCTGAAATTAACCGACTAATGTCCTAAAGGTGCTTTTTCAAAAGGCAACTAGATTTTCTTGTTTTTCTTTGAAGCTGTTTCACTTCTCATCCAAGAAGCTTCTTCAACTCTGACTGGATGATGGGGAATGGAAGGATTTATATTCCTTGCAGGCAGCTGGTCATTTGCATTCTTTTAGAGAGTCGTTGAGGCCACCTGGAGCTTTATCTGTCGTTGGGATCACCTGAGTAGTACAAATTGGTGTGGAGCCTTCTTGGAACTATTGAAAGGATGGTGTTTTGGACAGGAGATAGATGATGTCATATCCCTCCTTCTCTGTTGAGAGAGGGCTGTTCAATTTTGAAATAGATGGCCTCTTTGATGCCAGTGGTCCTCTCTGTCCAAATTATGGACTTTGCTGTCCATAATTGGCCTTTGTCTTTTAAAGACAGATGGACTGCTGACTCTTGTCCTGATGGGTTTGTTTTCCTATGTTGTGCCATGCATTTATGAAGAGGTTGTTTTGTTTCCCCAATGTACAAATCTGATCCAACTCTAATAAATGTTAGGCTATCTCCTATTACCTCCCTGGATGTTTCCTCTGATTATTGCTTACGTGAGAGCTAAGTCTGGATGAGATTTGAATATGTATGGATAATTGTAGAGAAAGAGATATTTTCTCAATATTTCCAAAGCTTCTAGAGCTTATGAATATAGAAATTATAATTTCTATACCATGTCATTGAAAGCATGAAAATGGGCAATATATTGGAATTTTACAAAAATTAAGAAAATAATTCATATGACTTCCTACAATTTGATGTTTTTCACTAACCATTTTTCTTTTCCTTTGAAGGTAATAATGGAAAGCAGTATCAAGATTCCTATGAATTGTTCCAAGTGATCAGTGCTGGAAATGGAATGGAAAAGTCTGCAATTCGAAAGAAACTAGAAAGACATGAAAGAAACCAGTTAAATAACTGGAATCAGGAAAGTTTGTCTTCCATTGATGCTTCGATGCAAGACTTTCTTGCCCAGCAAGGGAAAATAATGAAATCTATTAGAAAAAGCATGAAACTAATCAAAGCTAGATTACATGTCGATGAACACTATCCAATCCAAAAGAAACAAGATGATGTAAACAGACACAATGGAAACAATTACAATGGGTTTTTCACTCTTTCTCTTGGAAATAGGTCCCTTATATCTCAAAAAGGGATCCACATAGAAGAGAAGCCTTATGAATGTGTGGAATGTGGAAAAGGCTTCAGAACAAGGAGTCAACTTACTTTCCATAAAATGATCCACACAGGACAGAAGCCATATAAATATATGAAATGTGGAAATAGCTCTTGTACAAATCTTACTGTACATAAAATGACTCACACAATGAGGAAACCATATAAATGCACGGAATGTGGAAAGGGATTTAGGTCAAAAGGTGGTCTTTTTTACCATAAAAATATCCACACAGGGGAGAAACCACATAAATGCATGAAGTGTGGAAAGACCTTTGTTCACAGGAGTAAACTTGTGAGTCATAAAAGGATCCATACAGGGGAGAAGCCACATACTTGCAAGGAAGGTGGACAGTGGATCAGAGGAAAATGTCTCCATGAAATGATCCACACAAGGCAGAAGGCATTTAAATGTGGGCAGTGTGGAAAGAGCTTTCGGAGGAATTGTGATCTTACCATCCATAAAAGGATCCATACAGGGGAGAAGCCATATAAATGCATGGAGTGTGGAAAGACCTTTGCTCAGACTGGTGGTCTTATTTCCCATAAAAGGATCCACACAGGGGAGAAACCCTATAAATGCCTGGAGTGTGGAAAGACCTTTGCTCAGAGCAACAGTCTTACTTCCCATAGAAGGATCCACACAGGGGAAAAACCATATAAATGCATGGAGTGTGGAAAGACCTTTACTCATAGAAGTCAACTTACTAATCATAATAGGAACCACACAGGGGAGAAGCCACATAGTTGCAAAGAAGGTGGAAAGTGGATCAGAAGAAAATGTTCCCTTATTCTCCGTGAAAAGATCCACACAAGGAAGAAGGCATTTAAATGTGTGCAATGTGGAAAGAGCTTTTGGAGGAATCGTGATCTTATCATCCATAAAAGGATCCACGCAGAGGAGAAACCATATAAATGCATGGAATGTGGAAAGACCTTTGCTCAGAGAAGTATTCTTACTTCACATAAAAAGATCCACACAGGAGAGAAACCACATAAATGCGTAGAGTGTGGGAAAGCCTTTGCTCAGAGGAGTAAACTTGCGACCCATAAAAGGATCCATACAGGGGAGAAGCCCTATAAATGCATGGAGTGTGGAAAGAGCTTCTCTTATAGTAATTCTCTTACTTCCCATTACTGGATCCACACGGGGGAGAAGCCCTATAAATGCATGGAGTGTGGAAAGAGCTTTGTTCATAGAAGCCAACTTACTAAACATAATAGGATCCATACAGGGGAGAAACCATATAGATGCATGGAGTGTGGAAAGACTTTTACTCAGAGCTACAATCTTACCTCCCATAAAAGGATCCACACTGGGGAGAAGCCATATAAATGCATGGAGTGCGGAAAGACATTTGCTCATAGCAGTAGTCTTATTTCTCATAAAAGGATCCACACAGGTGAAAAGCCATATAGTTGCAAGGAGTGTGGAAAGTGGCTCAAAACAAAATGTTCCCTTATACACCATGAAATGATCCACACAAACCAGAAGGCGTTTATATGTGTGCAATGCGGAAAGGGCTTTCGGAGAAATTGTGATCTTACAATCCATAAAAGGATTCACACAGGAGAGAAGCCATATAAATGCATGGAGTGTGGAAAGACCTTTGCTCAGACCGGTGGTCTTATTTCCCATAAAAGGATCCACACAGGGGAGAAGCCCTATAAATGCATGGAGTGTGGAAAGAGCTTCAGTCGGAGTGATTGTCTTACTTCCCATAAAAGGATTCACACAGGAGATGCCTTATAAAAGTGGGGAATGTGGAAAGGGTTTCTACAAAAATAGATCACTTATGTTACATAAAAAGATCTATACAGTATAAAAGCCTTATAAAAGCACGGAGTGTGGAAAGACCTTTACTCAGACCAGTCATCTTACTTCCCGTGCAAGAATACACATGTAGAAATGTGTGGAGTGTGAAAGAGTGTCAGTCATAATAGTTCCTATAAAAGAATCCATACAGAACAGAAATTATATAAATATGAGTAGCTTGGAAAGAGCTTCAGGAGGAGTAATGATGTAATTTTTCAATAAACATATTTGGGTGAGAATCCATATAGACTTTCTTGGTTAAATGTATGCATTTCCTATTGGTGTGTAATGATCTAGGGAAGGTAAAATAAATGGGCCAAACCTTCACAAGACGCAGCCTGAGAGATGAAGACTAATAAAAACAAAAAACAATTGGCACATGTTTTATTTATGAACCCCAGATTTTTGAAGGTAAGAGTCATTTGAAAATGTAATGATAGACAAATACATGGATAGATAAGATGATAGATAATAAATGATAGACAAATACATGGATAGATAAGATGATAGATAATAAATGATAGACAAATACATGGATAGAGATGCATGATAGATATAGATAGATAGAAAGAAAAAAAGAAGGATGGATGGATGGATGATAACGGTTGCCAGTCTCGCCTTTGTAAGGCTACACAGGCTCAGCGCACAAGATGCAAAGAGGAATACTTAGGCCGAAAAGTTTTCAAAAAGTGAAGTGTGAGGTAAATCTTCCCTCAGAAGATGTGGGTGAAGTGAGGGCCGGAATGGCTTCCCTCCAGCGGGAGAGAAAGGGAACTCTGGAAAAAGGGGGAGGCGAGGAGAACAAAGCGCCTCCAATCAGCCACCTACAATCTCCCGGGCTTTCCTTGGGGGGGGGGGAAATCCCGTTTATTCTTTGTTTCTCTCCGAGTCTCTCCCGCCCTCTAGGCTGGGCAGTCCTGTGAATTTACGCAGAATCCTCCAGGGGGCGCGCTCGGCCAAAGGGAACGCCAGGCGCTTCCCCTTTGGGCCACTGGAGGGGCGAAGTTTACGGCTGACTTTCCAGAGAAGGCTGCGGGGGAAGTGACGTCACTGGGCTTTGCCGCTCTAGGACACCGCCCTCGCTCGCCTTAATCCTTTGAGCGCGGGAGGCGAAGAGGCTGCGGGAGCGTCTCGCGGGGGGGGGAAGGGAAGATTCACACGTGCCTTAGGTGGGGACGGGGGCTCTTCCCGTGCAAAGGCAGGGGGAGGAAGGGGAGACCCGGGCCCGCCCTCCTCCGGGTCCAGTCCCGGGTCCCATGTTCCCCAGCCGCCCTCTCACAGGGGGAAGCGGAGCTCCAGAGCATCATCAGCAATAAAAGAGCTAGGGATCGCAGTAAGGCAGCGGCCCCTCCAGCTGCCTCTTTCCTGGCCCTGCTCGGGGGAGGGGAGGGACCCCGGCCTTGCGCTCGGTTGGCACTCCGGATAGGTTGGGTGAAGATTGTTCAGTGCATTCACAGCCTCTGGAGGCAGGTTATTCCACTGATTAATTGTTCTAACTGTCAAAAAATTTCTCCTTAGTTCTAGGTTGCTTCTCTCTTTGGTTAGTTTCCATCCGTTGCTTCTTGTCCTCCCTTCAGGTGGTTAAATTCTAGTTTCTAATTCTTGGTATTTATTTTTGGTTTTGCAGCTCAGATCACACAAACTCGAAGCAATTTGCAGTTTTTGCGCGCCAAATTTTTCTCATGGGCAAAGAGGGCAGAAAAACCTGCTGTGGTCAGTCCTGCAGGAACAGAAACCGTCCTATGAATGAAAAGGTGTTTGGAGATCCACAAGAGTCCTTGAACACGTTTGGAGTTGCTCTACAGAACAGCGAAGGAATGGAGACACAGCCTTTAGTAAATGAGGGAACTGGAAATGGCCCTTCAGCTGTTCAGCCTGGGAACTGTGGGAGGCTCTGGGCAAGAACTGGTCAGAAAAACCTCCTGGAGGAGGAAACCATCATCCATTCAGAACTTCAGCCCTGGAACTTCAGGAGCCTCCAATACCAGGAGGCTGAGGGTCCCCGAAGACTTTGCAGCCAACTCCATGACACTTGTAGGCGATGGCTGAGACCAGAAAAGCACACCAAAACCCAGATGCTTGATCTGGTTGTTCTGGAGCAGCTCCTGGCTATCCTGCCCCCAGAGTTGGAGAGCTGTGTGAGGGAGTGTGGAGCAGAGACCAGCTCCCAGGCGGTGGCTCTGGTGGAAGGCTTCCTTCTGAGCCAGGCGGAGGAGCAGAAGGAGCAGGTCAAGTTGGAGGTGAGAGACTTTCTTCTCAGGAGTCTAGAAGGGCTTTGAAGGGACGGGGGTGACTTCTTCGCAACCTCCCTGCCAGAATTCTCTGGCTTTATTACGACTACATGGAGGTGTGATGTTCATGAATTATGCTTCTTTTCTCCTTCCTCCTATTTCAAGTCCTTCACTGTGGAGATCAGAGATCCTGAAGGAAGGAGGAATCCATCAAATCTCTCTGAGGATCTCTTGTTCAAGAAGGTATCTCAGGAAGACTCAAACCAGGACACCTTGAAAGGTAATCGAAGGTCCTTTGATTCCCCAGAGAAATCCCAGCTATCTTACCTTGTCTATGTCTTCTCTTCTGTAGAATACGTCCTTCTATTTTGTTATTAATTATGAATGTCTTCCTCACAGGGAAACATAGAATGGAGTTTTCTGGTCTTTATGGTGGAGCCGAAACAGTGGTTGAACCTCCAAATGAAGTAAGTGGGGGACGTAAGCGAGATTTGTATTCTCTCTTGCCTTCAGGAAGTCAAGATGGTGTACAGAGCAATCTATTCACCAACCTCCCCCCCTCTTGTTTGGGCTGTGTTATTTTCATGTTTCTGAATGAAGGAATAAATGCATCACAGTGGCAGCAACTGCTAAACAGACCCATGCTTTTTATTATCCTTTGACCTGGAATTATACAAGGGTAATCAAAAATAACTAAATGGTCACACTGTGACATTACCATTTTTAAAAAGTCTTGTTTGTAACCATTGATTAAAAATATGTTCATCAGATTAGAAGATAATGCAGAATATTAAAATCCAATGACAGTGGCCAGATGGAAAAATCTCTAAGTAAAAATAGTTTTGAAGGAGCCCATAATCAAGGCAGTTTTGGCTTGCAAAGTAATTTCTGATCCACTGATTTGTGGCAATATTTAGACACCAAACAACCCAGTTCTTCAAAGGTTGAGGAATGCCCTTCCTAGGGAATTTTCTCTCTTTTGTCTTACCCCATCTCCCATAAACCTTAGATTCATATCAAGCACAGCCATTTAAGTTAGCAAATAGCTTTGCTTTGGGAATTTGCGAACAATGGAACAAACCACGCAAATCTGTCTTGGTCGTTTCTGTTTTTCCTTGTTCAGGAGGGTCTTGTGTCCTTTGAGGAGGTAGCTGTGTATTTTTCTGAGGAGGAGTGGTCTCAGCTGGATCCTGACCAAAAAGCCCTTCATTGGGAAGTTATGCTGGAAAATTATAGGAATGTGGCCTCTCTGGGTAAGAGTTTGCTACTCTCCAATAGGGTGTTCAGGAAAACATTCTTCACCTCAGACCAGATGTCATCTCAGATAGAGAAGGAAAACATCTGGCCTTCTCCTGCTCCAAGACAGAACGAGGTTAGGGTTCTTGGCTGTGGACAAAGAGTTGGAGTCAGTTTGATCTGATAATAGCATTGTAAGAGAAAACAAATCAGATTGACTGGCTGATATGACCCATGTAGTCACACTTGGGTTGAAATGAAATCCAAAATCCCTTCGGTGTCTAGGAAGACATTCTTATACTGCTATATGGAGTCAAATAACTTTGGAGTTTGTACTTAATGTGGTAGACATTTTGAGATTGTTGTTTCATTTTGGTATGACTTGGTGCGGGGATTGATTCTACCCCTGGTACTGGTTTCTTTTCTACGTCGAAGGCTGCCACTGTTGTGATTTCATATGACACATGGAGCAAAGATTTGCCTTAGAAGCATTTTTCCCCCTGAAAGATTCCAAGGAGGCTTTGACATTCAGTTGATTTGGCTTTATTTTTGTTTCCATTTTTAATTCAATCTTTTTATTACTCAGGTTTTCACAAAAACTTTCATAATTATTCTCAAAGACCAAAGAAATAGATGTTCTATAACAAAAATGGCTGCAAGAAAAATTAATATTTCCCATAATAGAGAGTAAATAGAAGGAGAAAATTCCCATCTATTTAAAGAGAGGGAAAAGAAAACCAAAAGTATATACAAAAGAAAAATAAAACAGCAAACTTCTTTTAAAAGGTAGTAAAATTTAAAAAAATGCACTAGAAATCCAGTGTAAATATAAATCGAGTGTGGTCAATTTCACTACCAAACAGAAAGTCTTGGCACCATCGATTTCCAGGCAGCAAAAATGAAAGTGTTACATAACTTCAAAGTAAAGCAGTAAGAAAACGGTAAAACATTCACGTTCCAGCAATATGGTATAAAATAAATTAGTGTTCTAACTAGACATTTAGTTAAAGATGTAAGTCAAAGGGGGAGAAAAAGTTCAAAACATGCTATTTAAAACTCTGGCATCCCTAAAAAACATACTGACAGAAAAAATTGGAGGCCGAAGCCTTGCTCTTCCCGAGAATTGCAATTGTCCAGATTGCTCTTCCCCGGCAAGTACATGGTCATCCGAGGGTTGTCTTGGGTCATTCCTAGTTGCTCCCATGGGGAGCGCGCTACCAAAGAATCAGCTTTGCTGGCAAAATAAGCTCTTTTTTGGCAGGAGAAAAAAGTCATCCTGCCGCTTGGCATGCCGTTTTCTGGAGTACTCCCACTGGTTTCAACTTTTGGGACCAAAGTGCTTTCCTATCTATCCTAGGAACGACTGTCATTTCTTTATGCTCTTGGGTTAGTGACTTCCTTTTTATTTCTGTCCCAAGCCTTGGGATTAAGGGGTCAATCCGTGATAGTGAATGTATCTCACACATGTGAAAGAGGACATTCCACGAAGTTGGGGGTACAAGGCATCATTCGCCAAAACCTGACGTGTACTGTTTTCAAAAGAAGAATGAGGTGGGCTCTCATACACTAGCTGAAAGTCCTGCGAAGAAAATACGTTCTCCTGTGGCCTTTGGGAGCCTCCAAAAATTATGAGAGAACAGGACTACCTTTCATACAGTCTTTCGGAGGCTGCAGAATCCATGAAAGAGCATTCTCTGAAGCCAGTTCAAAAACAAAGGCCTTCTGCAATATGACTCAGTGCGGCCTTGGGTAGTCCACACAGGCCTGTCGACAAAGTAAAGCAAGGTGCAGCAGATCCAGAGGAGTTCTGGGCTATGGGATAATCACTGGTCGTTTGAGGGGAAGCCTTGGTGCTAGGGGTGAAGTTGAAGCACGGGCCTCTACTTCAATCCCAGTGTTGTGCAGCTGCAGAGTACCACCTGTTCATGGTGGCCTAGATCAGAATTCCCCAACCTTTCAGGGTTAGCGGCATGGAGCAGAAGTAGGGGGGGAAAGAAGGGATGACTTTGGGGGGGGGGAGTAGACGCATACATGCATGTGAACACACTTTGCTCGCGCATGTGGGACCTCGAATGCCTACAACACTCAGTGATGCATGAGTGGGGCCGTGAATGCCCTCGGCGACATGTTCACGGAAGGGGCGCAGCCCACAGGTTGGCGACCCCTGGCCTAGATGGAAAAGAGATAAGAGTATTTCTCTTTTTATGGAAGGAGATGTGTGTTACACCAGTAGAATCAAGTTAGGCATTTTGGACAAACCAAGCCCATATGTTTCACCACCTTTTGGTTAATGTTTTTCCATTGCAAACATAATGTTGAGACTTAATAGAAGTAATCCTGATTATGTTTCTCTGCGGCTGAGTAGTAAAGAGAAGGCAGTTTAGATAGAAAAAAGAGGACTTGTTTCAAAATAGTTTTAGCTCTCACAGGTCTTTGCTGAAATTAACCCAGTATAATAAATGTTAAGCTATGTCCTATTACCTCCCTGGATGTTTCCTCTGATTATTGCTTAAGTGTGAGCTGAGTCTGGATAAAATTTGAATACATATAGATAATTGTAGAGAAAGAGATATTTTCTAGATATTTCCAAAGCTTTTATGGCTTATGAGTATAGAAATTATTATATAATTATAATTATAATTTCTATCCTATATCATTGTAAGCATGCAAATGTGCAATATGTTGGAATTTCACGAAAGATCACTTCCTACAGTTTGATGTTTTTTCATCTTTCTTCTTTGAAGGTAATAATGGGCAGGAGAATCAAGATTCCTATGAACTGTTCCAATTGATCAGTGCTGGAGATGGAATGCAGAAGTTTGCAATTCAGAAAAAAGGAGAAAGACTTGAAAGAAACCAGCTAAGTAATTGGAATCAGGAAAGCTCATCTTCCATTGATGCTTCAATGCAAGACTTTTTTGCCCAACAAGGGAATATAAAGAAATATATTAGAAATAGCGTGAAACTAATCAAAGCTAAATTACACATCAATGAACACTCTCCAGTCCAAAACAAACAAGATGATGTAAACAGACACAATGGAAAAAATTACAGTGGGACTTTTACTCTTCCTCTTGGAGATAGGTCCCTTTTATCTCAAAAAGGGATCCACATAGAAGAGAAGCCTTATGAATGTGTGGAATGTGGAAAAAGCTTCAGAACAAGCAGTCAACTTACTTTCCATAAAATGATCCACACAGGACAAAAGCCTGTGAAATTTGGAAAGACTTTTGCTCACAGGAGTAAATTTACCATCCATAAAAGGATCTACACAGGGAAAAAGCAATATAAATATTTGGAGTATGGAAAGACCTTTGCTCAGAGGGGTGGTGTTATTTCCCATAAAAGGATCCACACAGGGGAGAAGCCATTTAAATGCATGGAGTGTGGAAAGATCTTTCCTCATAGCTGTCATCTTAATTACCAAAGCAAGATCCACACGGGGGAGAAGCTATATAAATGCACGGACTGTGGAAAGACCTTTGCTCACAGACGTATTCTTATTTCCCATAAAAGGATCCACTCAGGGGAGAATTCATATAATTGCATGGTGTGTGGAAAGACCTTTAGTCGTAGAAGTCAACTTACTAATCACAATAGGAACCACACAGGGGAAAAGCCACATAGTTGCAAGGAAGGTAGAAAGTGGATCAGAAGAAAATCTTCGCTTATTCTCCATGAAATGATCCACACCAGGCCGAAGGCATTTATATGTGTGCAGTGCGGAAAGGCCTTTCGGACGAATTATCAACTTACCCTCCATAAAAGGATCCACACAGGAGAGAAGCCATATAAATGCTTGGAGTGTGGAAAGACCTTTGCTCAGAG